>VNJR01007311.1:0-32141 GCA_008042585.1 Drosophila punjabiensis
TGATATCAAGTTAGCAGGGCAACTTTACGTTTTTAAAAAATAAAAAATATATAAAAAATTGAGCAAACAATTTTATTTCTTCACGAATAATTAAGGGATACTAAACGGCAAATTCTGGCTAAAAAAGATTTTAGAAAAGTCAAGGACTTCAGGAGTTATCCTGATACTTGACTGGGCAACCACATTTTTAAAAAATAAAAAATATATAAAAAATTGAGCAAACAATTTTATTTCTTCACGAATAATTAATGGATACTAAACGGCAAATTCTGGCTAAAAAAGATTCTAGAAAAGTCAAGGACTTTAGGAGTTATCCTGATACTTGACTGGGCAACTTCACATTTTTAAAAATAAAAATAAATATAAAAAACTGAGAAACAAATTTTTTTTCTTCACGAATAATTAACGAATAATAAACGGCAAATTCTGGCTAAAAAAGATTTTGGAAAAGTCAAGGACTTTAGGAGTTATCCTGATACTTGACTGGGCAACTTCACATTTTTAAAAATAAAAAATAAATATAAAAAATTGAGCAACAAATTTTTTTTCTTCACGAATAATTAACGAATAATAAACGGCAAATTCTGGCTAAAAAAGATTTTGGAAAAGTCAAGGATTTCAGGAGTTGTCCTGCTAACTTGATATCAAGTTAGCAGGGCAACTTTATGTTTTTAAAAAAAATTAAAAAAACTCGAGCAACAAATTTAATTCTTTCACGAATAATTAACGGATAATTAACGGCAAATTCTGAGCAAAAAATTTTTTGGAAAAGTCAAGGATTTCTGGAGTTGCCCTGCTAACTTGATATCAAGTTAGCAGGACATCAAAAAAAAAGGACAAAAAATTGAACGGCAAATTTTTTTCTTTCACGAATAATTAACGGATAATTAACGGCAAATTATGGCATAATCAAAATTTTGATTTTCCAAAGTTGCCCTGCTAACTTGATGGTCATAAGTTAGACAGAAGTTTATGATGAGTTGTCTTGGAGTAGCCTTTTACTTGAATTTCTAAAAAAAATCTTTACCTATTTGTGGAAATAAATATTTAGTTGACATTACTTTTAATTACAGTTATTAAATTCTCAAAGCTTTTTTTTACGCCTGAACTAGTTGGGAATTTCATTGGAAAAAACTTAAACATGAAGCCTGCGCTTTGAAGTTAGACAGAAATTCATGATTATTTGCCTTGGAGTAGCATTTTACTTGAATTTCTAAAGAAAATCTTTAACTATTTGTGGAAATAAATATTTAATTAACATTTCCCCGAATTTCATGTGCTTCCCTTGGTTCTTTAACTAGCACATTCTTCCCTTCACATTCCCATTCCCATTCTCTCTCCTGACATTGATAATTTCGCGGGTTTATCTTATCTTTATGGCAATCGCAGGCGTTGTTATTGCTGCTGCTGCTGGTTTTTGTTGCTTTTTCGATTATCTTGATAAATTACCGCCGAGCTCGTGACATGTATAAAAATAAAAAGACCGCTCGGCCCTGGCCCTTGGAAAGTTAAGTAAAGCGATTCGCACATTGTTAAGGCCTATTTAAATGTAAATGGTAATTAAATTTACAGCGCACGCACCACAAAATGAACTTGGTTTTCATTTTGCTTTATGTTATTTACTTAACCATATAGTCTTTGAGCTTTAATTTGACTCTTATTTTGATTCACCGAATGTGTAATGACCAAATATGTCGCATAAATGAGTTCTACTCATCCGGGGGATTACACAATATCAATGAGAGTCGAGCTAATCTCTATTTTTAACGTGCCGCCTCAGCGGAAAGTGATCTTTTAATTGCTAAATGCTTGCTATTGTTTACTAAATGACTTCCAATGATGCACATTCTTGTGAAAATCAAAAGTATCACCTCACTCTTTGAGTTCTACGACGCTTTCCGCCCAACAAAGGCCACAGTCAACGATCGTTCAGTTGCTAAAAAGTGACTCACAAAAGCCATAGTTGCGAGACTTCTTGTCCGACTCAGCAGTTTTACAAGTGTAACGCGACATCAGCAGCAGCAACATCCACAATAACACTCAGTTTTGCAAGCCTTACATGGCGAGAAAAGGTTTAAGTGATTAAGAAATAATTAGCAGGGAATTTCTAGGGGAATTTACTGCCTTTTTTATAAGGAATTAATGGGATTTTAGAAAGGGTTTGAAAAGGGGCTTGTAGGTAGGAGCTTGAGAAAAGAGACTGGCAAGCAAAAACCAGGTTGTTATATCATTTAAGTGATTTATAAATTATTAAGAGAGCTAACCAGAGGATTTTTCCTTTTTTCAATTAAGAATGAATAGGTCTAAGACAGGGTTGGGCAAGGGATTTTAAGGTTTGAGCCTAAAAACAGAAACTGGACAGAAAACCAGACTTAAAGTCTTGAGGGACACGAATAGAATATGCTCAAAAAGAGTAAATTTTTATTAAATAATTTAATTAATTAAAATATTAAGTAGTTTAAAATCAGAATTGATTTTTAGAAAAACAACAAATGAAAGATATTCCCTTGGAAAATATTAAATTCTTCTTCAAAAACTTTGATATTAGAACCATATGTCCCTCTAAGAACTTTAATTTAAAATTTAATTAAACTAAAATCTAATAAACAAAACTTTTCTTATTGTGTAGTACAATTTGTATGCTTCCAAGTATATATATATTTACTTATTAATGCTGCTGATATCTGAGCTGCAAACGGGAGTAAAACAGAGCAAACTTTTGTGAGTGGGTCTCCAGTGCTGTTTCTGTCCATTGAATAATTAAGCGATTCTCGCCAGCGGAAGGCGCAACAAAAAAAACATGAAAACAACAAATATATGCTGGGAATTATGAAATATTTATGATTATATGTATTAGTCAACTGAACTGAAGTGACGGCGCTATGAGAAAACTGTAGACTGCAGTGTCAACTTGTCATCGTTGTCGTCATCAACATAAACAGCATGCTGCTGGTTGCACTTTGTTTTTCTTTATTTATTTACATTTATTTTTATTACATTTTTAGTGTGGTCACGGAAAGGCGACTGAATGTCTGTGGAAGGCGACGTCCGTCGTTCCTTTGTTCTTGTTTTGCTTTCGGTTTCTGTGTGCTTTTTCCTTTGACTCTTTCCTATTAAAAATAAATGATGAGAAATTAAGAGTCATCAAAGGCAGAATCCCCAGCTCTCTGTCTCTCTGGGAAATGGTTTTGGCCTTTTGAATTTATTTAATGTTTTTGTGCCGTTCTCGGAATAAATTTGCATTGATTTGTGACTGTCTTTTTGGCTTTATTTTAACTGTGTATATAAGTATATATGTATTTTGTGCATTTATTTTCATTCATTGATTCATTTCAACGTGATTGGCATCCAAAGCAGCAGTTGATGACTAGCAAATCCACGGGGAAATTAGAAAAAAAGTTTTGTCTAATCAATGAAATGAAAATGTCAGCAAATCTATGGCATGTTTGTTGTTAAACACATCGCCAGAGAGCCGTAAACAACTTCAGTGGCAGTCATGAAAACATTTTCCACCCACACTTTTCCGTGCGCCTGGAAAAGCACACAGTGTGCCACATGACAACATCAACTATTTTATAGCGTCATGCGTTTCCATTGTGGGCGAAAGTCCAATTCCCCGAGTCTGCATTGCATTTTAGCGCCGGCTGCGATAAACAGTTGCACTTGGGGAAAAATTAAGCTATAAAATACAAAATTTAATCAGTTTAAACAAGAAAATTAAATTATAATTAAGTGTTTAATTTTTAAAAATTATTTAGGCTTAAATTGTTATTAAATACACTAAGTTTCTCTTCGATCTTGGTTGAAAGTTCTCAGTTAAGAGACTTTTTACACACCGAAAACTATCTTTATATTTTAACATGCCTGCAAAAATAGGCCCATTCTGTATTTTCATTACGTTCTTTTTAAAAAACTATTTAGTAAGGTAATTCCATAAAATATTCCCTTACTTATTTATTTAAAACCCTTGAAAACGAGTCTGAACTCGTTTTGTAACATCACACCAGATTTCTTATTCTGTGCCATCTTAAGACTGCCTGGAAAATGATTGAAAAATCCCTAAAAAATTATATTTATATTCCCAAATATATTAACATAGTTTAAATATAGTTTCTATAGCTTTTCCTTCAGTGTTAGCCCCTCTGAAACTAGATAAAGCCCGGCGCCTCGGGAGCAGGTTCCGATTTAAGCGAGTGTGTGTGTGGGTTTGCGATTAAAACTCGATCGTGTGTTTGCTAATGCTAAACAACATAGTGTCATTGGCAATTATCTGGGGCAACAACAAAAAAAGAAAAAAATTACTATGCTATTTGGTCTTCATCTCTCTGCATTTCCGCATTGCAAGCCTCTAATTTCATTTTCAATTAAAAACACTGCCACTTCTGTGGCAGATGCAACACTCGCTAAAGTTAATTAACTATTCAACTATGTGTGGTTTTCTTTTCTTTGCTGCTTTTTTGCTGCTCCATAGAGCAAATGAAACGCTGACTGACTGCGCTTTTTGATGATGAGCAATCAAAGCGAGCAGAAGGGGGAGGAGTGTTAATTAAAACCCAAACTAGAAACAGTTACAAAACGAAAAGCGGTTCTTGTTTTATTATTATTACTACCACTTCTTAGCAGCTGCCTGCTAAGTCATGCAACTTCAAGTTTGTTGCTTGCTTTATTTTTTTGGGTGATTTTCATTCATTTTCCCCCCCTTGGTTTTCCCGAATAGAGGCAGAGCACGTGCTTCCAAATGGAGCACATCGCGGGTTTTTATGGCCAGATAAATGCCTGCAACGATGATGATGATGAATCAACAACACAATTGCTCACTGAGCTCCCGATCCCGTTTCCTGTGGCAAAAATGCATCAGTTGTGTGGATGTGAAGCTCTCAAGTTGCCTTTGCAACACCTACGCTATATCTTTTGTCTGCTTTTGGTATGTGACAAGGCTGCTGTTGAAGATAAAATGCAAGTGACATCGCTGGATATATAAAAAACCATAAAAAGAAGAAGTTCTTTGGCATTGAAAAATATATAAATACTCTCAGAGATTTAAAGAGTTAAGAGTTTGAAAAATACTCTTAAAGGTTGCAAGAATTAAGACTTTGCTTCAAACTATTTAAGTTAGAGCAAAAGAAGGTTCTCTTAATTTTGAAATCTCTAGAATTGGCACACGTTATTGCTATAAATTCAGTGGGTACTCCTTTTTAAACTTCAATATTTGCTTACTTGTCAAGTAATTTTTTTTTTATACCCCCCGTAAGGTTAAGAAACAAAAAATGAGCTTCCTATAAACGACTCTTAACCATATGCGAACAAAATTCACACAGGAATATGTATTCCTCTCCTTGAAAATCTCTGCCTTGTGCAATCTCTCAGGAATGTCATGCCAGGCTCTAGTAAACAAGAGTTGCGCCCACACAGGCCACGTTTATATCAAAACCATATACTCCAGGCAAAAGGAGAAAAGAACAGAACAGACCAGACCAGACCATAGCAGACCCAACCAGGACAGACCGTTTCCGTTGCATGACCGTGGCTTCAAGAGTCCTTAGAGAGTCACTGGCGTAAACGAGACAATGCCGTTGAATGAAACAGAAAGACACTAAGAAAAATGTTTGAGTCTTAAGATATTGCGAAAGAAAATTAGATGAATCTAAACGGATAATCATAGAAATAAATATTATATATAATTATATAAATATAAGTGATGAATCAGTTTTAAAACCTATAATAATTTACCAAACGGCCTCTTAAAAATTCTAACAAATGTTGTTGTATTTAAAAAATTCCTCCCTCTTTAATACCACTTTTTAGAGAGAATTATTCTTTAAGGGACATAGTTTCTTCCTGAATTTAAATCTTTTATAATATTTTCTCTGAGTGTTTTCTGACAGGAGGCGAGGCCAGAGTCAACGACAGCTGCCCCTCATCCCCTTGAATTTTTGTTTCACAAATCTCCCCTCCAATGCATTTTGTTTACTTGTTTGCGCGCGTTAAACATTCTCGGATGCTCCAAGTGCAGCAGCAGCAGCAGCCAAGGACATGAGATCTTGACTTACAGACAGGTGTAAATTATGTAGAGTGAAAAGAAATGCCTGTGCATGGAAAAAACAAAAGCAGAACATCACAGATTGTGATGCAGACAGCAGACAGTTTCATTCATATTATTATTATTATTTTTTTATGTGCCAAAGCATTCATGGCAGAAGCTAGAAAACTAGAGGGAGGATGCTTCCTGTACACTTTGGGAAAATCTTGAGGGATGTCTGGGAATAAAATAAGAAATATAGGAAACAACAAATTCTAAAATATAATTCGAAAATAAGTACTTTTAATTATTAAAATTTATTTGTATATTTATTAAATACATTTAAATACAAATTTGTAGTTTGAATTAATTGATTTATATTGATTATAGTTTGTTATAAAAATCATTAGAAATTTATATTCAACTGGAAAGAAAATATCATGATTTTGCAGTATGATATTTGTTTAGTACTTCGTATAATTAATTATGTTGTATTTCTTAAATGTTAGGAAATTGGTATAGTAAAAGTTTATGTTTTTAAAAATTTGTATTCCTTTTAATACCTTTGAGGGATATTATAATATTAGTTATAAGCCTGCAACGCAGTGAAAAAATCGTTTCCGACCTTATAAATCATATACATATATTCTTGATCAGCATTAGGCGAGTCTAGGTCTAGACGATAACAAAATTTACTCAATTTTTTTTTGAAAGTTTGTAGGGGGTTGCCCTTGTTAAAATTTAAAAATTCACAAGTTTTATTTATTTTTTTAACTTTAAATTTACAATCCATATTTCTTAACCTAATAATAACTACCGTAGAGAAGCTCTCCGAATTAAAATTAACTAATTTTTGCCTTAGTTTCGATAAATTTTCATGCAAGCGTATATAAACTTTGGCTTTAACTTCTTTCTTGTAAGATATACATTTAAGGATTATCATAGTTATTTTTCTTTTCTAAGAGTAGTTTCTCAGCTACCTTATACTTAATTTATAGTACTACTCAATATATATATTCTACAAATTTTTTCCAGTGTAGAAGGCACTGCATATTGTGCCTTCTGTCTGAAGTGTGTTTGTTGATATGCGCAGCGATTTAATTATAAACACACAACACGTGCTTAGTCCATTACATTATGGGAAAGGTGTGCAAACTGAAAATAACCGCACGGAACACTCAACACTCTCAGCACTCGCACAACAACACACACACTTACACACAAACTGAGCTTGAACTTCGCAGTCCACTGAGCTGTGCGTAACTCGTGTGTGTGTCTTTCTTTATAATAGCAAAGTTTCAGGTCGGATCGGAGGCAGGCCCTGTGGCTATATTTAATTCTTTCTAATGTATGCCAATATGGCATTAATCGCTTAGACACGCAACAAACATTGAGTGTGGGCTATATAATTATCCTGCGCGTTGTTTGGCCAGAAAGATGAAGAGAAGCTATAATTAAATCTGGTTAGCTTTTGGTGTTGGCTTGAAAGAAGGGTTTAGTAAATTATGCAATATAAACTAGGGGAAAAAGAATAATAACAGACTTTGGTTGGATGAGTTTCTTTTATTTCTTATATGCCTTTTTTTCTAGCTAATAAAAATTTTTATGGTGTCTAATTCTGGATGATTAATTCGTCAGTCTACTGATAAGTGAAATGTATTTATTAATTTAATAGAGTAATAGTAGAGTTCTCAAAAAAAAATCAAGGTAAACAAATAAATTACTGGTTTTAATTTAGAGATAATCTTTTGGCTGCCTCAAAGCCAAGCCAGGTGATTTTATTTACAGAAAACTATAATAACAAAAGGCTTCAATAATGAAATATGGCAGATCTTGAGCAAAAACAAGCTGCAGTCTTAAAAAACACTGTTTTTTTTCAGTTTCTACAAAAATAATCTCACCAGTTCTCATCTCGTTGACGATTATCCTTAACATTTGTTGTGTTGGTGTATTGCTGAATTCGCTTTTGGGAATTATAGTTGCTCTTCTACCAAAAAATCCTATCAAAAATAATTTGGTTTATTATTATCCTTAAAATTTCTCTTGTTCCTAAATTCCTACTTTGTAATTATAGTGGCTCTTGTTTGCGTTTAAAACCTAAACTAAGTTTCAGAAACTAAAGGAAGCTTTAACATTATATTTTAGCTTTAAATGAAACTCTATCCTCCTTCCTTCCTCTTTTTTTACCGAACTCAAAACAGTTTTGCTGCCAATTATCCCATTTTGCGATATCAATCAGAAAAAATAATATTTACTGTATTATTAGCCACTTAAAATGTATTAGAAAAAATGCCAAAAGACCTCAATTGAAATAATCAACGCGATTTGCTGATTGCACTGCCAGACCAGACCAGACCACATGGATGTACGTATGTACATATTATGGTCATGATGGGGCTCTGACTCTTTCGCTCTCAAAACGAAATGAACTCTTCACGTCGTCACATGCAATGACCGTTCGTTAGCTCCAGTTTCCCGGCTGCCAGCTGCTGCCGTGTGCGTTGTGCATGTTTTCCTTTCCTTTATTTTAGTATTATTTCTCCTTATTTTTTTTTTATTTTTTTTTGTAGATCATAAAGCATCGATAAAAATCGCTGCGCCGCTTCGGCCGGTCAATGCACGCGGTCGTTATTGTTGCATGTGCCGCTGAAATAACGGTGGCGAGGAAAATGCTGAAAAGCTAGCTGCCCCTCACAGTTCGCTGATTGTAATAAAACAAATGCTTGAAATGTGGTCAGCAGGCATAGTTTTCCACACAGACCCGTAAAAAACCAAAAACTACATAAAAAAAAGAGTGCACTTGGGGAAAAAAGGAGTTCAAAATGAGCTAGGACTTATCGTTTAATGATTCTGGATTTAATTTTATGTTTTTCCTTTTAATTATAAAGTCTAAAAATATAAATTATTTTAATTTATATGTAGACCTGTCTTTTTTTTATTTGAAGAATTTCATTACTTACTTACTTACTTGATTGATTTATCGATACATGGTTTTATCGAGTTCAATACGTAGCGATTTATTGAATTTTATAAAATATTTTAGGTCTCGGTATTTATAGCTTAATTTTGTTAAAGCGAGAAACAACAAGACAAGAATTTAACGTAATAGTTTGACTTAACCGCACATTGAAAAATTGGACTTAAAAGAATTTTTAATATAAATAATTTTACACAATAATCAAAGTACAATTTTAATTACCTTTGAAGTGAAAATATTATAATGTTTGTTCTCTAATTTTTATATGTTTTTTTTGTATACCTTATCACAAACCTCAATAATGTTGCAGTGTATAAATCCTCAAAAGTTCGCATGCCAAACTCCCATTTAGTCCCGTTTTCCACTTACCATTTACCAAGTCAAATGTGTATATATTGACTAACGATTTTTCTATTCCAATTCCCTGGTATATATTTTTCAGGGTGCCGGCAAGGAAATCCGAGAAGCAATCGCCGATCCCTCGCCTGAGGTGACGAGCAAGGCCTGGGCGGCGGTCCTGCCGCTGGTCAATAAACTGAAACGTTGCTACGAGCACTCCATGGAGCTGGACAAGATCGTGCCCAAGCTGCTGGGCCAGCTGGTGGGCGGCAAGCTGAATCCGACACAACACCTGGAGACGCAGCAGGCACTGGTCAAGCAGCTGGCCGAGATCTTGGAGTTTGTGCTGAAGTTCGATGAGTACAAGGTGAGTGAGTTTTTTTTTTAACGTTACGTGTTGGTGTGGTGATGTGTTGTTGTGCCTGTGTTACAAGCTCCGGTCCATATTTGGCGGTAGCAACGCCTACAATGGTTGGGGTTTAACCCAATAGTTCTTGGAGGTGGAAAGAGAGCTATTGGGAGGAGTTCATAGGAAATTAATATAGTATAAAATTTTATAAAGGAAAAATGTTTTTAAAGTTGGAATTTAATTTGTTATTCACTTAAAATGGGATATATTTGCTGACTTTTTTAATTGCTTATTGAAATCTTTATGCAAAATTTAATCGAAAACTAGGCTTAACTTTCAATCGTTCATTGAAGAAGACATAAATATTGATTTTGTTGGAATAAACACCAGCTAAAATTGTTTACAACATTTATTATAATTTTTATTTACAATTGATTAAAAACTTATTGTATAATGTAGTCAAAAATTATGTTTAATCTGTATTCATTCATTTAAATAGACACAAATATTGATTTAGAATGAACTTTAGCAAAAACTATTATAATAATTTATTTACAACATTTATAATTTTTTATTTACCATCTGGTCTTTAATGGGTTAAATTATGCCATCTTCTTCACCGTACCATTCCGCCTGCCTGTCTGTTTGTTCACCTTATGTGGGCGCTGTCGACAGTCCATCGGATCCAAAGCAATAACCAAAAGGCAAAGTCAAACGAAGCCAAACCAAGTCCCACTTGCTGCCAACTCATTGTGCGCGTGGTTGCATTTTTAATTGACTGACTTCTATATATTTCTCTGTCTGGGCTAACTGGAGACTAACTTGGCCAAGACGAGCGCGTGCTGCGGCTCATTGATGAAAAATCTTTGGGCCAGCAACAGTCCACAGCTAACAGCTTGCTGCATGCGTGCCACACAGTGGAGCATCGGACATGGTCCGGGCACTTACGCACACGCAAACCCAACGACCGATGGCCGGATGAAGTTGTAAAAAGCAAAAAGAGATATGGTTGGTGGGAATACAGCAGAGGTTATACAAGTAGGAGAGGTATTTATTATAGAGAAATTGAAATTGAGGAGTAATTTTACTAGAAACATAACTTGATGTTGTTTAAGTTTAAATTTTTGACAAGAATATTTGTATACCTAACTTTCAACCACAAGTGTTTCTTGAATATTTAAACGATTTCCTTTGCAATGTTTTACGATGTGAGCAGAAACACTTGTCGTGACAGTTGGCTTTGCCATTTCGATTTAACAAACTCAAATCGATTCATTTTAATGGCAAATCTCTGTGGCTGGAGCATTTCCCATGGCTCGCTTCCGGTTGGTTTGCAACTTTCATCAAATCAGAAGGACCGAGGCTGGGGGCTTGGGGATCTAGGACAGTCTGGAGGGGTTAAGGTAGGGATATGGCACAGTCATCGCCATCGTCGTCGACGGCGGCTTCCAATCTCTGATGTCTCTGATGTCTGAAAGTTGCTGCCCCCCAAGACGATGATGATGATGTTGATGTTAAATGCTGTAAACTGCACGTTCATTGTGTGCTCAAAGTGTCAGCTGCCTGGCGGCGTTTAGATACATATACTTCTGCATAGATATAGATATATATATGTATATATTCTCCTGTAATAGTTGTGTGTGTGTATATAGCTCAGACGTGCTTCCCTAACTAACAGCTACTTCCGTTTCGTTCCTCTCAAATGGCGGGCATTGTCTCTGTGCTTTTGTTTGCCGCCGGAAAGTATGCTGCATACAATTTATCGACTTTGCTTGTAACTGGCTTCGTTTTAACGACAAGTTTTTATTGAGCTAAAAAAAAGAAAAGAAAACTCTTGACATGACTGAGAGGCACTTGTGGTGTGCTAGAGGAAGTATTAAAAACTTATAACAGTTTTTGATGAAGAATACATAGGTGTTCAAGGAGTTAAATTACAAATTAAAGCTATTGGGAAATAGGTAGAAAATAATATTTAATGATAGCTACGCCTTAAAAGGGTTTCAGATTAAGTTTAATTACCAATTAATAATTTTAAACAAGTTTGTATAATGTTTCTAACTCACCAAATTTTCTATTACTCTCAAAAAGAGAAAATTCACTACCTCTCTCGTAATTTCCATGTTGATATTTTCAATTTCGGGTTCTATCTTATCCACTGCAGATCAATCTGTTCCAAGAAAATTCTTAAGGAAAATTATTTTCTTGGCAATGAACCAAAATGGCTCTTGAGGGAATTTATTCAATTTTTGGCTTCTTTACAGGGTAACATTTTTTTTTTTTTTGTTGGTGGGGAATATTCCTGCTCTCTCCACTACTTCTCATCGAAATCTTCACCGACATCGTAGACTGGCTGCAGGCGCCTGGGATATTTACGCAGATAATTGGCAAAATGCTGAGCATATTTGGCCTGAAAATCACGTTGCCTCCAAGGTTGGGCGGGTTCATAGTAGTTACCGCTGTTGGTGTATACATTTTGATAGTCATTTGTGGCCAACGAGCGACTGCCACCAATTTGAACTACTTGCTCCTCCTCGCGGCGTGAATCGCTGGATTCCAATTCGGTGTTGAAACCAGGGAGATAAGATTGTTGGAATTGATTGGTGATTATTGGTGTTGTTGGAGTAGTTTCCTGTTGTTGATAGTAAAAGTAGCCAGGCACGTTGTTGTAATTGTGATTGGGGTAACGTGTTGGAGGTGGCAGCTCCTCCCGCCTCGAATCTGGATATTCTTGACTTCTCCAACTTGGTTGATATGAGGAAAAGGGGTTCTCCTCTCTTCTCCAATTCGGTTGGGTTTGTCTCGAAGCATCCGCACCATAATAACCATTTATATTTGAATACTGTCGCTGCTGCTGCTGCTGTTCTTGGGCACTATACTGATTATCATTGACCACAATCGGGGAACCCGACCATATAGATTGCACTCCTGGGATCGCATAAGTCCCAGAGCCGTAAGGTGATGCATATTGAGCTCTCCCACAAACTGCATCGATCATCAGCAACATCATCATCATCAATGGCAGCAATGCATATAGCTAAAAATAATAACGAATGATTACTACTAAAGATTAATCATCATCTCGGGTGTCGTATGCTATATAATATAGATAGAAATAGAGGGTGGAGGAGCACTCACCAAGCTGGCGATCCGTCCTGTTTGCGGCTTCATTTCAGACTGTTGAGAACGATTTATGCTAATAACGTATTTATATGAGGTTTCGCAAGAGACTCTCGACTCGAGTCTCGACACTACTATATAGTACACCTGGCCCAGGCCAGTGCATGATTTTTTCTGTCAAGGTGATTGGATGAGCAACATATACTCTACTCTACCTGACTCAAAAAAAATTCGAGGCGGCGGAATCTCTGAAGTTTTTTTCTCACGCACGTTCCCGATGCAGCCCTGACAGTTTAATTTTGTTTGGTTTTGGGCCTGGCCCGGACCAGACTTGCAACAGTTAACTGCCAAGAGGCAAAAGGCACAGGCACTAGGCGACAGCTGGCGGCAGGCAAATTGCGGTGTCACGTACCGCGTAATTAGTAATTAGATTTTGAAGCCAACCGTAATTAGAGGCTAACAAGAGCGAGTGTTGAAAAGCCGCTGAATGTGTGTAAGCGTTAACTGACAATACTTGGCTGATGTGTTGGTTACAACGTAGGCATAGCTACTTGCTATGGAGGTAATTTAATAATTTTAAATATTTAATAATTGGGAATAAGATTATAAGCATAATATGATATGAATAATAGTATGATAATGAATACATATTCTCTCAGTAAATTAATTAATTTAAATATATCCAAAGTTGTTATTATTTTTCAAACTTGGTAGATAAATATATTTTTGGAGATTTGTATGCTCTCAACTTCTCCTACAGGTGAAATTAAAATGTATGCGCGTTACGCATCTTAAGCAATACAAAGCCCTTGGTTTGACCTTCGAAAATGCCAGATTATATCAAGTTTAAATAAAAGTATACTTTTTTTATATAAAAATACTTTCTTTGTTAGTAGAGTAAATTTTAGAAATACTGAATCAATTTTTAAGATTTTACAAATGGTCAAAATAGTTTAAAATTATTGTTTTTTTTTTCTCCATGAAAATATAGTTTTCAGTAGAAAATATCAGTGACTTAAATTTTTAAATTACTTTAAATTTTATCCCGTGTAATTCATAAATTTGGACGCATGTGCAGGATAAAGAAGGCTCCGTCTCGTGGCACAGGAAGTTGGCTCAGGAATTTACCGCCGTCATATGAAGCATTAAATAATTTGCTTATATGGGATTTTGTTTCCAATCGCTTAGCCAGGGTCATGTCATTGCAAGGGGTGTCGCGAGTTAGCAACTGCAAATAGAATAATTTATAAATAAAAGTATACAATTATAAATAAAATTAAAGCACCATTTTAGCCTTAATATTGGCTAAAGTATCGGATGTAGGGGGAAGATTGAATGGCTCTTTCAGGAAGATGTTCTCTTTGTGGCACTTGAGCAAATGAGCAGTAATTATATTCCTAGCCCTGATTTCGTCTTCATTCTGAGTAGCGGCACGGAGTCTGCTTATCCACATGGTGGCCATCACCTTGGGGCGTAAGTCTAGATTTTCAATCTGCTGCTCCAGTTTCTCAATGTTTTGATTGAATTCCTCTTCGGACTCGGTTGATTGCTTTGGCTTCCCTTTGCATGATAGTCCTGAGCCTGATTTCTTTGGCTGTTCGGGAACCGTCTCTTGCTCAAGTTTCTTCTCCCGTTCCGCTTCCTTCTCTTGTTGCTGTCGGCGTCGTTCCCTACTGCGGGATCTTTGCCTCTCCCGCCGTTGTTCAATTTTGTCTTTCTTTCGGATTTCCTTGTCCGGCTTGCCTCTCTCTTTGCGCTCCCTTTCCAGTTCATTAAGACGATCGGCTAGGTCCTGATTCGGCGTCAAATACGAAATGTTATCCATTCCAACAGAAGAAGTTCGGCTCCTTCTTATGTTCCTGTTTCTGTTAGTGGTGCGAAAAGGTGTGCTCAAAAGTTTCTTCATAATTTTAATGCATTTTTTACTTACCTTTCATTTGACTCGCTATTTGATGATTTATTCAAAAGGTTATACAAAGCTTTTCCGGTGTTACTCATTCTGAAGCATTTTCGAAAATATACTGATGATGTATTGAAATTTTTCTCCTGGTTTGAGTGCTAACTCCGGGAGACTGTTTAAGAGAGTTATTTTCAAATTCTTACTGGATGTACCCAAGGAGCTTTGGCTTGACTTTCTTAATATCCTAAAATCAGAACTCGTAGAGTTGTTTTCCTTTAAAGGTTGCCAGACTTTATGCTCTGGAAGCAACTTGCATCGTTTCTTTTTTTTTCCTCTCTAGTAGCGAACGAGAGAGTTTAGAACCACGCTAAGTTCTCCCTGAGTGAGAAAGACCAGTCTTGCTTTCGGTATTCGGAGTTGCGTTCATTTTAACTGCTCTTATTTCATTATCAATTAAAAGTTAATCCATTAATATTAAATATTTTATGAATTATTAATAAAATAAACTAACAGCTGTAATTTCTATCCTTCTCCCCATTAGATGAAAACCCCCGCCATACAGAATGACTTTAGCTACTACAGACGCATCGTAAGTCGGCAGCGGGTGGACTCTACTGAGAACATGCTGGTCAGCACGGAGTTGGCCAACCGAATGTCCCTCTTCTATGCCCATGCCACGCCCATGCTCAAGGTGCTCAGCGAGGCCACCTCAAAGTTTGTCAACGATAATGCGGACGATGTTCAGAACACGACGGAAACGTTAGGAACCATGGCCAAAGTATGCCTTCGAATGCTGGAGAATCCGTGAGTTTATATGATTTATATAAAAAAGAAGAAAAATTAAACCTGATTTTTCCAGAAAACTCCTACAACAAATCGAGCGAGAGGACACAAAAATGCTGGTGCTGCGCGTTATGGTTGGCCTGGTGATTCTCTACGACCATGTCCATCCCGAAGGAGCGTTTGTGCGCGGCGCTCATGTGGATGTGAAGGGATGTGTGCGCCTGCTGCAGGCGCAGCCGGCCATTAAGGCGGAGCCGCTGCTGAATGCCCTGCGATATACGACGAAGCACCTGAACGGGGAGAACACGCCGAAGAATATACAGCGTCTGCTGGCCGCATAGGAGCGGAGGAGTGGAGTGGCGAGGAGGAGGTCCTTAAAGTTAATTTCTATGTGTATTGCGTATCGATCTAAAATGGTTTTACTTTATTTATGTAATTAGTAGGCTTCTTGTATTATTTGTAAAAAATTGTAAGCGAGGAGGAGGCAGAGCCGGCAGGCAGCCTGTAGTTTTACGTTTTAATCCCCAAGCATTTGTTTTATTTGGCCGCCAGCCAGCCTCCGGGTAAAGTAACGATGTCGTAAGTGGAACGCATATATCAGCAGCAACAATATTTAGTTGATAATCTAGCCCTAATGTTAAGTAATGAAGCAAGGAACCTAAATTAACCTTAAAAAACCAATTAGCGCAAAGTTTAAAATGTGTGAGAGATAAATCCTAAATTTTCACTAAAAACAGAGATTATAAATATAAAGCAAAGAACATTTTTAAATCAAATCTAGAGTATTTTTTTGTACAACTGAAGGTAGAAGAAGAAGGGTGTTAAGGTCTAACTAATGCCTAAATTAAACGAATTGTACGAACTAAAATGCCTAAACACTACAACCACAAGCAGAAAGCGGATGCATTTACATATATATATATTTTCACGCCGTCAACTTTGATAAACGTATTTAATATAAACAAATCTACAACAACATAAACTTGAGCTGCGCAATAATAATATTTTTAAGATTTACAAATAGTAATAACTGAATGAAATAAAAAGGCAACACTTAACGCATACAATTTGTACCAAAAAAAAAAAACAAAAGAAAATAATGAGAAAATCACACAAACTAAATAAAGATTTATATATGCGATAAGAGGAGCGAGAAGAAACGGATGATGATGATAAAAAAAAACTATATAGAGAATGCTGAATCAAAATAAATATCACGCAAAATCAATCGGATCAATGTTTTGCCTTTAATTTGGGAGCTTTGGCTTTAAATTCTATTTTAAGTTGATTGTAGCTGACATATTTCTTATGTTTGTTATTTTTTAACTATTTAATTAACTAAGATACGTAGGTATATATGGATTTTCAGCAGATATGAAGCAAAAACCACTTAGAAGAAGTGATAAGTTAATATTTCTACACTGCTTTATAATTGGACGCATAAATAAGGTTCAATATATTGGACCAACATAATCCATTCGAATATTTGACGTTAGAAACGTTGTTGTTCTTTATTTATCGAAATAATATACATATATAGTTAATATATAATAAAGGACGCTTCCTTGCGGTGATATCTCTAAAGCAGAGGGCCTGAAAATGGTTTTAAAAAACTCTCCAGAAATACAAAAACCATAAGGAGTACATTTTCAACATTGCTTCTTTATTAAAATTTCATGACGTTTCTCAAGCCGGAACAAGTTCGTTGGAGGAACGCCTTCTCCGTCGCTGAACCTCGGTCTAACCGCAGCAGCCAGCCTCACCCTTGGGCTGCTTCGGCTCATCGGCAAAGCGAACGCTGCGCACCTGGTGGTGGTGGGGCGGGTGGTTTGGAGGATCGGCTTCAACGAGGCTCTCCTTTTGGGCTTGAGCTGAAAGAGGGCAAAGAACCAATTAAATGGACCTGATTCCGTAGGAATATCGTTGTGGATCCTTGCCACTGGCCATGAAGAAGGCGATGCTCAGGAGAAGAGTGCACAGGACTAGGAACTTCATGGTTAAAGTTGGCTTGTTGTACAGATTGCTGGAAACTGATGCCTTAGAGCCAGTCCGAGGCCCTTTTTATACAGAACTCAGCTTAAAAAATTTAATTAAAATTGGCTAAAAACAGAAACACCTGCGTCGTTGCGCAATCGGGGAAGCTCATTAGAAATAACTTTATATTGAAATGTGTAGCTTGTTGTATTTGGCAGCGATGGGTAACGCCATAACGAAACACTATAAAGCTTAACAATAGGTTTTTCACTTCACTTCTTTTTTTTTGTACAAATGGAGCTTCTATAATTAAACAAAGGTGGAAAGCAGGAAAACAAACTGGAAAGAAGGGGGGGCGGGAGCTTTCTTTTGATAAAATTTCGTTTTTAAAAACTAGGGTGTCCAAGGGTCAACATAAGGGCAAGGTGCGGGAAGAAATTAGGAGACTAATTAAGCATTAACTAAATTGATTGTCCTGGAAGTGCCTGGGCGGCTCATGTGCTGTTGTTGTTGCTCTGTCGCGGCTTCAATATCAGCTTCCCCGTGTCATCACAGCTCATATTAAAGTCCCCAAGCACCGTTCGCGTTCGTGATGTGATTATCTGCGGCGCTATCACTAGCTTCTGGATGCCTAGGATGAAGAGGACAACTGTAAGAGAGAGGAGGAATTAGTCTTGCATGAGCTAGTGAAAGTATTTATACATTGGACTACAAATGAATCGTTATCATATCTGCGTATTAACTATTATTATTTAAAAATTAAAGACTTACTTTATAGACTATTAATTTAAATCTATTTTTTAATTCTCTACAATTTTCCCATAATTATACCCTTGCAGGGTATTATAATTTCACTCAGAAGTTTGCAACGCAGTGAAGGAGATATTTCCGACCCAATAAAGTATATATATTCTTCATCAGCATCAACAGTCAAGTCGATCTAGCCATGTCCGTCTGTCCGTTTCTACGCAAACTAGTCCCTTAGCTTTCAAGCTTTCTGAATAACTTTGTAGATAGTCTTCTATATACTCTCACTCGTATATATGTCGAAACGGATCGGACAACTATATCATATAGCTGCCATACAAACAATTCGTAAATTTGTTTAAAAAAAAAATTATAACTTCACTGTTTTTTAAAATATCTTGATCAAATCTCGCTTATGAGCTTTATACATTGTTTCGGATTTTTGGATTACGTTTTAAAAAAAATCGGACCACTATATCATATAGCTGATATAGCTAACAAGCTTCCTTTCTTGTTTTAGTTTATTTTTGGCATGACGGACTAATAAAAGACTAAACTTATACAAAAACCAACCAAACCAAACACAGTAATCGTTGTTCTCCTAATCAGTAGTTAGCAATTAAACCTATTTCCAGATAAGCTATTCTAAAGAAATATTTAAACAAAAAGTCATTATTAGGCTTGCGAAAAATGAACTAGAAAGTAATCTAATCTGAATATAATGTTACCCTCGCATTGTTTCCCTAAGTCCTAGTAAAATATTAGTTTTGGTCTTCATTTATAATAATTAAACAAAATCTTTGATATATAAACCCATTATATAGGATAAAAAAAAAGATTATACACATTTCCCTGAGTATATAGATAAGTAAAGAATAGATTATAAAGTCCAATATAGCAGTTTTAAATAAATACAACGTTTAGAAAAGTTAAAATGAATTACAGTTGAATAAAGTAACAACTAATTTTTAGCTTAAAGGTGTTTTTGTGATATTTTCTATAGAATTATACAAAACTATAGGTTAAAACTAGAATTAGGTCCCATTTCTCAATGTCCAGCTATGGTTATCTTTCACAAACTAGCTTGGTATTTGTCACTTTTTCGCTTCGCTAAATTGTGAGCCTATAATTCGGATACTGACGCTCCCAATCGATTTCAATTTTGCAAATGTTAAACTGCATCAAAGGCTATAAAAAGGTTAACTCTCAGTAAATAACAATTTATTCTTACTCAGCGCGAGGGTGGCCACTGTGAAGATGGGATGAATAAAGAGGGACTCGGTCAGCGGGACAATGGTGGTGCGCGGATCCCGGAGCCAGTACCATGCACTAATGGCCGTACACATGGACATGGCGGAGAGGACAACTGCAAGAAGTTCTACGGTTATTACGGGTCGGAGTGCTCCCGCCTGCCATCGCGGCTGAAGGTACTTACTGCGCCAGCGGAACGTTGATGGCCGGTACGAGGAAACAACTTCGGTAAGACGCCGCTCGAAGGCCTTGAGATCTGCAAAAGAATTAACGGGATAAACAAAAACAATATCAGTTATTTAGTTGGTAAACATAGTCAGTCCGGCGGCACTCGGTGCGGTGCGGAGCGGGTTTTTTGGTCGTTGCCGGTTGACACTTGCCTTCGCAAGCGGATGGTTCCATTGCAGCAATTTCCTCGATGCTCGTGGCCGCCTTGATGCTTTTAAATTTGTCCAGCTTATATATTTTTGCGAAATTTCCGAGATTTGGATTGGATTCTCATAGTTTTTCTTTTTTTTCTATGTTTTTGATGATATTCCCCGTTAGCCAGCACTGCGGCAGGTGGCGTTGACCAACACTAAATGGCAAGGGTGTAGCTAAAAGGGATTGCTAGAAATACGCCAGAATGTATTATTATTTAATTATGTTTTTATTTTAAAATTTGTAACTATAGTTTTATAGAAAAATAATGTAATAATTGATTTCGTTGGCTGTACTGATGAGTTTGAGTGACAAAAATCTTAAGGGAAAATTGGTTCCTCAAAAAACTAGCTTTTTCTACGCCTATGTCGTAAGGTATTTTTCAACCTACCGCACGGTCACACTAAAGCAGCTGGTTGCGAAAAAAGGCGGAAAAGTCGCGTAAAATAATAAAAGTGTTTATTTTGCAAAAATACAGCATAGTTATAGTGCTTAAAAACCGCAATGAACACCACTAAAGTGCCGCCTGAGTGGAAGCGGCGTGTCAAGTCGGAGTACATCAAGATCAGGCAGCAGAAGCGCTACAAGCGGGCGGACGAGATCAAGGAGGCGTGGATAAAGAACTGGTAGGTGGCGGGAAAGCGAAGGTGGCTGTCTGGAAGCCGTAAAAGTGTCTAAACATCAAGGATCTTATTAAAAGCCATCATTATGTATTCGCACAGGGATGAGCACAATCACAATGTGCAGGACCTCTATTGCGAGTCGAAGGTTTGGCAGGCGAAGCCGTACGATCCGCCGCATGTGGATTGTGTTAAGCGTGCCGAGGTGACCAGCTACAATGGCATACCCAGTGGTCCGCAGCGGATTCCCATCTGCGTGATAAACGCCGTAACGCCCATTCCGACCATGTACACGTGGGCGCCCACTCAGCAGAACTTCATGGTCGAGGACGAGACAGTGCTGCACAATATTCCCTATATGGGCGACGAGGTTCTCGATAAGGACGGGAAATTCATCGAGGAGCTTATCAAGAACTACGACGGCAAGGTGCACGGCGACAAGGATCCTTCGTTTATGGACGATGCGATTTTCGTGGAGCTGGTACAGGCCTTGATGCGTTCCTACAGCAAAGAGCTGGAGGAAGCCACCAGTCCTGGAAGCTCAGTCAAGTCGGAGACTCTTCTCAAGCTAAAGAAAGGTGACGAAGAAGACGAGGACCTGGAGAATGAGTCGGTGGAAAACAAAGATGAACCCAAAATGGTTGAGAAGAAGGAGCAGCCAGAGGATGAGTCCGAAAAGAAGGAAGCACAGACAGGCGAGGCAAGAGCAGGCTCAGATGTGAAGCCACCAGTGGAGGATGTTAAGGACAAACTGCCTTTTCCAGCTCCCATTATATTCCAGGCCATTAGCGCCAACTTTCCCGACAAGGGCACAGCACAGGAGCTGAAGGAGAAGTAAGTCGAAAGCCGAGGCTAAGTATCCCAATAAACCCTATCCCCTTTCTCAGGTACATTGAGCTCACCGAACACCAGGATCCAGAGCGTCCCCAAGAGTGCACACCCAATATAGATGGCATCAAGGCGGAGAGTGTCTCCCGGGAGAGGACAATGCACTCCTTCCACACTCTCTTCTGCCGGCGATGCTTCAAATACGATTGCTTCCTGCACCGTAAGTAGAATTACCCTTCAGCTGGGCTTACCTAATGACTTTACGTTTTGTTTTTGCTTTTCTTTTCTTTGTTTTGGAAAACCCACATATATATTCTTGCAAAAAAAAAAAACAAAAATCTATACATTCTTATACCTGAACAAATCGAAATTCGAAAATTGTTGTATTGAATTAATTGCAATTTAGGTCACCATGTGCAGGGTGAGTCGTTGTTGTAGTTGTTGTTTCTCGATAACCACACGCACACACTCTCATGCAGTTAGCAATATGTCCACCTGCTCTGCCTCCGCATCCTCATTTCGCTGTCTATGAATATAACATACATACAATATGCTTGGAGCTCGCAAGGTTGGGTCTCGTTTTACTTCAAGTTTCCAACACGTAAACACTTGGTAGCGAACGAGAGAGTCTCTGAGAGAGAGTCAAGCGATAGAGATCGCATCCTTAAATTTCTTCTCATTCCCTATGCAAGATCATAACGGTTGACCCCATTTTGCGAGCTCTGGTATATACTCATCCTATTTCTGTGGATAATAATTGGCTATGTTTGTTGTCACGTGTCTAAATCGAACTCTTTCGGTGTTTCTCACCTCACCTCTCATACCTTGTGGCTTTGCCTGGACCTCATTTCAGTAACTCTCTCTTTATATTTCTTCAAAAAGAAGAAACCGATAATAACCCCCTCATGCTAACCCAGCAAAAGCGTTTCATGGACATCAAGTCAAGGATTTCAGATTTCATTTGAAGGTTTCTAATCCTGCCCGCTATCTCTCCACAGGTTTGCAAGGCCATGCGGGTCCCAATCTACAGAAGCGTCGCTATCCCGAACTCAAGACCTTTGCCGATCCGTGCGGCAACTCCTGTTACATGTTGATTGTGAGTGGCAAACAATATCATAAAAAGATATTTCAATAAACAAGTCTGGTTTTCTCAACAGGATGGCATGAAGGAAAAGCTGGCTGCAGACAGCAAGACCCCACCCATTGATTCTTGCAATGAGGCCAGCTCGGAGGACAGTAATGATAGCAACAGCCAGTTTAGTAACAAGGACTTTAACCACGAGAACAGCAAGGATAATGGCCTGACCGTCAACAGTGCAGCTGTGGCCGAGATAAACTCCATAATGGGTGAGTTTTTCTACCTTTTCTGAAGCTATCTTCTTCTTAATACCAAGTTAATCCTCTCCAGCTGGCATGATGAACATCACCAGCACGCAGTGCGTGTGGACTGGCGCCGATCAGGCCCTGTTCCGTGTCTTGCACAAGGTTTACCTGAAGAACTACTGCGCCATAGCGCACAACATGCTCACCAAGACCTGTCGCCAGGTGTACGAGTTCGCCCAGAAGGAGGATGCCGAGTTCAGCTTCGAGGATCTCCGCCAGGACTTTACGCCTCCGCGCAAGAAGAAGAAGAAGCAACGCTTGTGGTCGCTGCACTGCCGCAAAATCCAGCTGAAGAAGGATTCTTCCTCCAATCACGTCTACAATTACACGCCCTGCGACCATGCCGGTCCCTGCGACATGAACTGCTCGTGCATCCAGACGCAGAATTTCTGCGAGAAGTTCTGTAATTGCAGCAGCGACTGTCAGAACCGCTTTCCGGGCTGTCGCTGCAAGGCGCAATGCAACACGAAGCAGTGTCCCTGCTACCTGGCGGTGCGCGAGTGCGATCCGGATCTGTGCCAGGCCTGCGGAGCGGATCAGTTCAAGCTGACCAAGATCACGTGCAAGAATGTGTGCGTGCAGCGGGGACTGCGTAAGGAACAATTTATATTCTCTCTTTCCTATGAAGATTTCATTAAATTTTCCTATCCTGATCCAGACAAACACCTCTTGATGGCTCCATCGGATATTGCTGGATGGGGCATCTTCCTCAAGGAGGGCGCTCAAAAGAACGAGTTTATTTCGGAGTACTGTGGCGAGATTATCTCTCAGGACGAGGCCGATCGTCGAGGCAAGGTGTACGATAAGTACATGTGCTCGTTTCTATTCAATTTAAACAACGATTTCGTGGTGGATGCCACGCGCAAGGGCAACAAAATCCGGTTTGCCAACCATTCCATTAATCCTAACTGCTATGCCAAGGTGATGATGGTCACAGGCGACCATCGCATTGGTATCTTTGCCAAGCGGGCCATTCAGCCCGGCGAAGAGCTCTTCTTCGATTACAGATACGGGCCAACGGAGCAGCTCAAGTTCGTGGGCATTGAGCGGGAAATGGAAATTGTTTAACACAGAATTTAAGAACATATTTTAACAGAGAGAATAAATATATTTTATTTGATTTACTTTAAACCGACTTGGCCACATTGGCTATGATGGGTTTGGGCCGCGACTTGAATATTAGTTTCTTGGTGCAAACTGCTCGGACGGTGTACTCAGTTCTCTGGCGACTCTTGTGCTCCTGGGCTATGGTGTGATCCAGCACGGTTCTCTCGGCGCCAGTAGTGGCATTTAGCATGCTAGCATCCTGCGAGGGAGCCAGGCTGGTGTCCAGCAGTCGCTCGCCCTCATTGGTCTTGGATTTCTCCAGCACGGCAAAAGGTTTCTCCAGCTTTTGTTCACGACCCTGCAGGATGTGGTGGCCAATGATGAGGATCTGATGGAGAAAATCTGTGTTAATTGGTTTTAATTATTGGTTAAGTATTATTTTTACAGGCTGGCCATATTTGTTGTAGTAAAGATCGCCAATAAACTGATCATGCATATCCTGGTTGGCCCTCACTTCGAGATCTCCCTGCAGCTCTATAATGGCCCAATCGCCTTTGCCAGCGCTTTGTCTGAAAAATACAATTATTTATATAATTAATTTCTTATTATATCTAAAGGAAAATCCCATAATAAATAAAAAATAAAAATATTAATTACAATTTTCTTAGGAATTTTATTCAAGCTTCACAGCGAATTACAAAAACATTTAAGCTCATTTAACCCCTGAACTTCTTGAACAGCGGATGCACGCTTCCAATATTCTTCCTGCGATGCTCGTAATA
This sequence comes from Drosophila punjabiensis, assembly GCA_008042585.1. Taxonomy (NCBI): domain Eukaryota; kingdom Metazoa; phylum Arthropoda; class Insecta; order Diptera; family Drosophilidae; genus Drosophila; species Drosophila punjabiensis. The sequence goes on from VNJR01007311.1 coordinate 24,537, forward strand.
AATGGCATCATCGCCTCCGGACATGGAGCTAAGACCGCCGGCTCGCTTCGTGGGGCGATATCCTGGCTCGCCCGGCACCTTCTCATCCTCGCAGTCCAGATCCGAGGCCGAGAGTACGAGCTGCAGAAGCTGACCCTGCTCCTCCTGGGTGCCATACATCAGATTCGTGTCCGTGTCCATGCCCTTGAGATGGGTAATAACCTTGTAGCTATAGCCCTGGTTGACCAGGAAACGTTGGCGCTTGCGCGAATAGCTCATCTCCATGGTGTCCTGCGAGACGAGGGTGTAGAAGAAGGCGTTGTACTCCTCGGCAATGGCACCCTTCTTGGCACGCAGAATACGTCCGAGACGCTGGGCCTCCTGACGCCGCGAGCCGCCGTGCGAGGAGATCTGGATGAGGACATTGGCCTCCGGCAGATCGAAACTGGTGTCGGCCACCTTGGACACAAAGATGGTGTTGACCTGCAAAGGGAATAGGGTTTAGAAACCTTCTTTTAAAATAAATTTAAGAGGTTATTTTCTCACCTTGGAGTTAAACTTAAAGTTCTGCAGGATTTGGATACGTTCGTTCTGGGAGGTGGGTCCGTAGATAAAGGGTTTGTTCATCTTGATGGCATAGTGCTTCAAGGCAAAGACATTATCCGAAAAGACAATGGTTTTGTCGCCGCGCTGCTCGTGGTATTTGATAAGGAACTGACAGCTGCGGAACTTGGACGGATTCATCACGTACAGCAGCATCTTCTTCGATGTCTTGGTGGTCAGATACTCCCGATAGAACTCTGGCGACATGGGGCACCACACCTCGGCGCACTGCACGCGGGCAATGTAGCCCTTCTTCTGCAACTCCAACCAGTTGGCCTCGTACAGCTTTGGTCCAATCAAGAAGTTCAGATCCGCGATCTTGTCATCCTCACGCAACAGAGTAGCCGTCAAGCCCAGCTTGCAATGGGACTGGACGATAGTTAGGACGCGACGGAACATTTTCGCTGGAATCGTGTGCACCTCATCAAGCACCATGATGCCCCATTCCTGTTCTTGGAGCCAACGCATGGTTTGCTCCGCCTCCCACGAACGCTTCTGGGTGTGCGTGATCATGGAGTAAGTGGTCACTAGAATGCCACAACCCATGGGCTTATCCTTGGCCTCGGAGGTAAACCGACAGATCATGCTGTCGTCCGCTGTGGACCACATTTTAAACTGCTGCTTCCACTGCTCCACGGAAACGCCGCTATTGCAGAGCACCAGGGCACGCTTGCGCACCGTGCAGCAGGCGGTGACGCCCACCAGGGACTTACCGGCACCGCAGGGCAGCACAATGACACCTGAACGGGCGCGGCCGTTGCCAAACATCTTGCGCAGACTCTTTTCCTGATACGGACGCAGAACGGCAGCTGGTTTAAGGTCAATATTGATGTCTGGATTGTTGGTATCATTCCGGAAATCGTATTCCGCCAGCAGCGGATGTTCAATTTCAATGCAACGCTTCTGTATGACCTCGATCTTCTCCTGAGCCACCTCAAAAGATACTGTCTTTAGATTCGCTTCGTCCTCGTCCTCTTCCTCCTTGTCGATCTTTTCGTAAAAGTCTGTGATATCCTCTGGCACAGCAGCTCCATCGGGGCCCACAGCGCCGGGAGCTCCTCCAGCTGCTGCGGGATCATCGGCAGGCTTCTCAGCTCCTGCTGCCGGTGGCAGCTTGGTGCCGAACTGCGTGATGGCCTTGCCATCCATAGTGCCCTGGATGAAGCCCTCGCCCTCGCTGCGTATGAGACGGCATTTCTGGATCACAGGATCTTTGAGAAGCTTTTGCAGAACCTCCGGATGCGGCGACTCTATAAAATACTTGTTGTGCTTGAGGACCAGCTTCACCTTGCCATACGAGAGCGTGCACAGTCTGATGAACTCGAGGATGCCCTCCGGAATGCTGGTCTTGCTCAGCCTCTTGAGGTACTCCACAATGTCGTGCGTTTGCAGGCCCACCGAGACGGCGGCATACAGACTGTAGGCGGTGAGTTTGTACTCATGGATGTGCTCCGGCCGGCAGACGGGCTCCGAGATGGCAATGAGAAAGTCATGGGCATGCTTGTACACCGGCGAGAAGGATTCGAGGAAGACATGGCCATTGGGGGCGACCCAAAGCGGGCGATTGCCGTGATCCTGGCGCAGCTGCATCTGTGCACGGTAATCCTTGGCCCCGTACTCATCTGTGTTAATGTGTTCGTCATTGGTCTCGGCATTCTTCGAGGCTGCACCGGGCACACCGTCCGACTCGGCGGCATCCAGGCTGTCGTTGTCCTCCACCAGCTGAGTGAAGGCCTCGTCCTCCGCACGTCGCTTCTTCGCTGCAATTTATCTCAGGAATTAGGTCGAAATTCTTCGGTTTTCCAGTGGCCCGGCACTCACCGAACTTTTCGGTTCCGCTGCGATCCTTTTTCGACTTTTTTGGCGGCCCCATTTCAAACGGAGAGCACAAATTTCACCAGGAACAGAAACAAAACAGCGAAACTCGCCGACTAAGTGCGGCAGTGTGACCAGCTGGCACTTGTTGACTTATCACAAAATAGTGGCGCAGAGACAAAACACAAAGCAATTTCCAGGTGAAAAATTGCTGAAAATCTTATCAACTTTTGCTTAATATAAGGATAATGCTGGCTGTTAGGAAGATATAGTCAACTTATTCCACGGCGAAGCACAAAACTAGCTTAGACACAACACCAAACAGGCCGAACTTACAACAGACGAAAAGCGCGCATATCCTTGCCGCCTTTTTTTTGGTTTACACTTATTCACACCTTATTTTTCCTCTTAATTATATTTTCAGCCCTTATACTTACGTTTTTACTACAATGGGCATAATGTTTTTGATTCGAACGAAAACAATAGTAAATAAACAAAATAATTAAAAACCACAAGCTCAGCTGGCGTAATTCAGTGTAGCCAGATGCAAATGTTGAAATTTGTCCCTAAAAAATCCAAATGTCCCATCAAATACAAAAAATCTGTTTATTTGAATTTTGCTCCAAAAATTTATCATTTTAAAATTTTTAGAAAGATTGGCATAAAAAAAAGGAGTGGAAAAAGTAATTAACATGTTTGGCTTATCTAGTAAGTAAGTAAGTAATCACAATTTATACTGTGTCTTTTTATAATATTTAATAAAACATGCTTCGGAGAGACCCTAAATATTTCCCCTAAACATTTTTCCCCCTAGAAAATTCCCCCTAAATTTACGGGGAAATCCACTGATCTGGGAACACTGGTAAGAATATTGGGTCAGGGCTGCCACCTGTGTCAACTGGGATGCTTTGAAGCTTTAAAAGCTTTGAAAAGAATTGTTTTTGCCGTTATGTTTGAAAATAGAAAATAGTTTAATTAAATCACAACATAATGTCGCGGAGTCGCTGCTCTTTGGGGGCCGCTGCAAACAACTTTGGAAAATAAAAACTTAATAAATGTATTTATTGACTAATCCCAAGTGCTTTGATCTAATGTTCAGCACACGTAGGAATTTGTTTATTTTTTACTTAAAAAAATGCCCGACAAGAAGAAATCGTCGCCAAAAAAGAAGCCTGCAAAAAACAAGGATAAAAAGTCATCGAAACATAAAGATAAATTAGCTAAGAATTCTGATCAAGTGCAAAAACTAGCTCAAATATGTCGTGCCATCGCAGTGTTCGACCTGATCCACGCGCTATACTTCGCCTTGCAGACCATCATTGGGCTTGTCCAGCAGGTAAAATCTTTACATTTTATAAAATAATAAAAATATAAACTATATAAAATTATAAACTATATACAACTTATATTACAGTTCAGCGCCATTGGTCTGCTGGCACTATTGGGTGTCGTGTTTTGGGTGGTGGTTGTCCTTATGTTGATTGTGGGCCTGTGGAAGGTTAGTTGATTATTCCATTTTGTCATAAAATATTTCATAAAAGAAAATATTTTCAGCGGCGACCAAACCTGGTTCGATATTGGCTTTTATTTTCTATTGCTGGCTTTGTACTGGATGTATTGTTTCTGCTTTGGGGCGTTGCCACTTCCATAACCGTGGATTGGGATCGTCTAGGGGAGTTTGTAATAATCTTTATAGGCCTTTGTGAGTATAATATTTATTATATTACATTTACATTTTATTTACAATTTTTATTTATAATTTCAAGTCATTGAAAGCGCCTCCATTTACGTGATATATCGCTATTATACAATTATGAATGTAACAGGAAAAAAATTATGCTGTAAGCTAAAACCTAGTTTTAGTTGAAAAATTGATATTAATTATTTGTTTATTAGGCAACCGAAGCAAAGATAAAAAGCCCCCCAAAAAGGATAAAAAGGATAAAAAGGATAGCAAAAAGAAGAAGCCACGAAAAAAGTAATGGCAAATGTTTGTAATATATATTTTTTAAGCGTGTTTGGTTGGCGTTGCTTTATCAGTTCAATAAATTTTACTATTGTTCCATATTATTTTCAAAAGTTCAGCTAAATATATTTATACTTTATATAAAAAAACAACTAGCAGAAATGAATTCTAAAGAGGAAACCGAGGAGAATCCTCCCAGGGATTATCTTCGGATCTGTTGTATTGTGATTGCAGCTTTAGAATTGGTTCATTCGCTAACGTTGGCCTTTAACTCAATATATGAGTTGTCTTTGCATGTAAGTTAATTAGATAAAATATTACAGAATATATAAATAAATAAGTCCCGTTAATAATTAATGTTATTATTATTTAGCAAAATACCTACAATGTATTAGCTTATTTGGGCGCTGTGGTTTACGTTCTGACTGTTAAGGCTCTCGTTGTGGGCATTTGGAAGGTAAGCTTGCTCTCAAATTAATTAAATTTATTTTATTTATATGTTAATATTGATATTTAGAGTATTCCAAAACTTTTTCTATTTTGGTTAATATTTGCTGGACTTGCCACTATTACCAGCATTGTCTTACTTATTTGGGATATATTGGCTTCTCACGTTTTCGATAGCGAACACTTCTTTCGATGGACTGTTGTATATCTGGGGATTTGTAAGTATAATCTTAAACAATTTTATTTATTTATAACAAGATTTAATCTATAACTCAACAGGTTACGAGTGCGCCTGCCTGTTCTTGGTATATCGTTATTATGGAAAGTTTTGTCCTTATAGTCTTCTAGAAGGTGGCAACTTTGGTTGTTTAGAAAAGGGTAAGAAAACGTAAAACTATAATGTAAAAAATGTAATTTAAATAAAAATAAAATATTTGTTAAAGATATAGAAAAGGCCAAACCAGCAAGTGAAGACGAAGACAAAGAAAAGCGCGAAGAAAAACGCGAAGAAATGCGCGAAGAAAAGCGCGAAGAGAGCGTGAAGAAAAGCTCGAAGAAATGGCCGAAGAGTATTTACAAAAGTTAAAGAGAAAGTCCTTAGAAGGAGGCAAAAAGGAAGAAAAACGAGGAAGCCTTTTCTAGAAGGAAGAAAACCCAGCCATGATTTCTTTGATTATGTTGAAATTTCACACATGTCCTTGTCCCTTATGAATTAATAAAGAAGGACAAAGAAACTAAGTGCAAGAATTTCAATTTACAGATCAAATTGGAACTCCTCCCCCTCCTTCTCCTCTACTAAACACACAAACAAAATAATAATAATAATTGACTTACACAGTTTTCCATCCATTTGCCGATGCCTTCGTGTCGAGACGGCGGGATCTAGTCACGTTGCCAATGGGGGTCCCTTGGAGCGCTGGAGGACAATCCAATCTCCAGGGCCTGCTGACAAAACAAATGCCATAAATGAACGGCCGACAGATGGTCGCAGAAACTTGCCAGGAGAAGGACTTCCCTTCTCACATTGGTTAAGATTGTTTTCAGGGGAATACTAAGGCTATAACTATAAGTTTTAATAGGAGAAAAAGAGGGATGAAGGAATAAATATTAAAGTAATGGCATGCTCTTACCATTAGGTACTTATTTATTGCAAAAATAAATACTAGTAATACTTAAAATAAAATATATATGATATAAAATAAGGATTCTTCACCTTAGTTCATATTAATCCTTTAAAAACTTAAGCTAACTTTTAAACAATATTAAATCATTCAAAAATGTTTGTATATTTAATATTTTAAGTTTTATTTTTACTTAAAAATGCTCTTACCTTTTCAGAGCCTAAGGCGTATCCTTTTAGAACCACTGTGCCAATGCCTGGGACTTTTGGCAATCAAACGGCATTGATTAACAGGCAGCGAAGGCTCCTCCTGTAGCTCCTGGTTCCATCATCTCCCTGCCCCCTGACCTGGGACAAGTACGTGCTTATCATCATTATGGCTTTGATTTAGTAGACAACATTGCCAGTACGAGAGTGCCAGTGCCGGTGTTAGTGCTTGTGATGTGATGAACTCTGACCTGGGACCATGTGGACACAGTCGGAAGGATATTTAGTGCCCTGCGCCTATTGCATTGCCCTGCTGGACTTTATATCCGCCCTGCTCTTTGCGATTATCTCAGGATTGGTATTCCACAAGCGTGTAAGATGTACTCGCCTTTTTTTTTAAATTATTTCAACTTAAGAATGAACCCTGTTAAATCCAGAGCAATGGCTCGGCCTTGATGGCTTTGTTATTCTCCGTTTTCTGGATGATCATTACCATAATACTGGGAGCAGGGATCTACACCCGAAAGATGAAATTAATACGCTTTTGGTTGGTCTTCACCTGTCTGGGCATTATCCTTGACGGCATTATCCTGCTCTATGGCCTGACTATGGCCATAGCCGTGAACTGGGATGGTGTGAAGATCACAGTATTGCCTTTCGCGGGTTTAGGTGAGGGTTCATCTTGTTAATAACCATAATTTCAGAAAACTTTTGTAATCTTTCTCCTTTTTTTTAGCTGTGGAAATGACATTTGTATATATTATTTACCTATTGTATCCATATTTGGAGTCGGACACAGATTGTCAAGAGGACAATCAGAACTATTGCAGGTTAGATGCTGGATTTGCAATGGATTTGGAAGATGAAGTCGAAGTCGAAGAGAAAGTTGAAGAAAAGCCACTCGATCGCAAGGAACTGAAACGTTTGGAGAAAAATTCCAGGGAGCGTATGAAGAAGGAGAAGGCCACCCTTAAAGAACTCAAAAAACAAATGAAAAACAAGAGTTAGATATCCTTTTTGTCTTCTTGCCCCCATTGTTTCTTGTTTACATTATTATTAAATTATATTTTATTACATCAGTTTTTTGTCTTAAAAAGTGCAACGTCTAGAACAAAGCTCTTAAATCTCTCTTATCATATTAAGGCTGCAAGGACCTCGCGCACTCACACGTCCGCCCACTGCCAATGTAAAACACAAAATCCTTTTAAAATAATTTACACAGAGCAGCCGGCAAAGAAAAAATCAAGACCTAGACGCTCTTTACTGAGAGAAGGCGCCTTGGTAATGCCCTAAGAAATAAGTTTGTTATATTTTAAACTTTTAAAAATATAAATTTAATAAAATAAATAAACTCTAGTTGCATTTCAAAGCGCAGAATGTTTGTCAACGGTTGGAAGCGAGCATAGTCTCATGGGATTAGCTAACGAAGTATGGTGTGTTGTTCCCTTAGAAAAAGGACAGGGGGAAT
>VNJR01007312.1:0-15584 GCA_008042585.1 Drosophila punjabiensis
ACATAAATATTTATGCGGGACTTAATCAAAAGGGAAAATCGAGGCAGACCTCGGGCCTAAGCCAGCTTTTTGGTCTTTTGGGGCTTTCAGCTTTCAGCTTCCTGCTGCCAGTTTTCAGCTCTCAGCTCTTTTCATTACATCTCTCCTATTTGCGCTGGATCAACTCATTTCTGTTTATTTAAACATTAAATGTGCTTACATTTGATTAGCGGCCCCGAGTTTATTTCCATATCAATGTGCTGCTTTTCGGTTGAAAGCCATATAAAATTTATGTGTTTGCCTTGCTTTTAATTTGTTTTCATTTATATATATTTTTTTGGTTTGCGTAATTTTCCTTTTTTTTCGGTTTTGAGCTCATTACGATTTCCTTTTTGGGTTTGAGGGTCCTGCTGCTGCTGTCTTTTATGTGGGCAGTCGCATTAAAATGCATGAAATGCGCAATTAAAAACGAGGACAAAGTCCCTTTGTAGATGGCAACAGGATACAATTTCCTTTTAATTAAATATGTAAGGCCTTTTCATATTTAAGCACATATCGATGCTTAATTAAAAGCACTTTGTACCCATTACGCAAAAAATAAAATAAAAGGGTTTTACCAATTTTCAGAGACAGAGAGAGAGAGCGAGTGTGGGGTTGATTTATTTAGTGAATTTTTAATGGAAAAAGGATCTTTCTTTGAAGAAATTCATTTAGAAATTGACATTGTCTTGTTAAAAATAAGCTACTGAGATTTTTTGTGAGCTAAATTTATTATTTAATGCTTTTTTAATATGAGTAAAAATATGAGTAAAATATTCAAGCGCTAAAAGTACTTAAAAATATGCTAAAAATACCAAAAAATAATGTGTTCAATGCTTTTTAAAAACCCAAAAACCTTTTTCTTATTTGTTTATTCCAATAATCTAAGCGAAAAGTAAATATTTTGAAGTGCCTGCAACTGGGATTTGTGCTGCTCTGGCTCTCTGGCAGCTGTGACAAGTGGCACTGAACTGTTGTCAGCTCGTTGTCCAAATGACAAATGGTGGCATTTGCCTTTGTCAGACGGCATCGATATGGCTGGGAGTCGCGTCGCCCGGCAATAAAAATAAACTGTTTCATGCCACGGCATCGGGACAGGACGAACCAAAACACAATCTTTTTCCCCTCCTCTTGGGACTGGAACTGGGACTGGGCCACACACGAAGCGATGAGCAGTCGAGTGTAAAAGTATGCGAATAACTTGGCATATTTATTTATTTTTCGCGAACCGCCAAAAAATTGTCAAAATGGATCAATGGCGAATGCCAACTTTCAACTGGCTTTGTCATCGTTCTCGGGTTCTCGGGTTATGTAACCACATAAAAGACAATGTTTTGCAGCTTAAAGTATCGTATCATATTTCGTTTTTCCTCCCCTTCACCGATATTCATAATATTATGGGCATTATTATTATTATCGTGTGTGGGAAACAACAGGGCGACAAATCAGGCGCTGAGAAATTGTGTTTCCAGTTCATTTGATTTTTGTTTTTTGTATTTTTTGCTGGCGGGAACCCTCGTTTGCAGGCAATGAGGTTAAATGGTTCAGGAACATAACAATTGCAAAGATGATTGAGCCATTAAAGTGGGTGTCGATGGGTGTAAAAGCAAAAAAAAAGGTTAAGCTAAGCTTTGTTTAAATTTAACCATATGCAGGCACTTGGAGAAAATATTATAAAATAGAGAGATATCTAACAAGAAATATAAAATAATTAGCATTTGAAAAATACTTTACTGTGTGTAAATTTATTACTAAAATTAAATGTATTAAATCATTAATTTATTTAATTTTTCTTTAATTTTTCTCACCATGCATCTCCCAACTGCACAGAGATTCGCTTTAAATGATTTTCACTCCCACAAAACTGTTTGCAATGTCAGCGAATCCGTGTTTTATCAGCTGCCTCCGCGACCAGGTTCCAAAACCGAAAACAAGAATCTGGCGGAAATTTCACCAGAATATATGTATATATTTTTTGGGTGCTTCAAGTTAATTACAATGCCACAGCTGAGATCGCCCTTCGTGGACGCATCAAGCATACGCAGAGTAAGCCAGTCGTGCTGCACTAATTGCTTGACAACATTCCGCCACACACGAGACACACAATAAAATTAAAAAGAACTCGAACGGAGTGGAGTGCTGCCTGCAAAGCGGACAACAAGAATATTATAGAACTCAATTTGCTAATTGCCATCAAAATAATGAAGTCTGACTGCCCTTCGGTTGGGGGTCTGGCGCTGTGCTGATTGCAACCATCAAGTATCATTCGAGTAATTTCGAGTGCACTTGGCGAGCGGTTCTTCTGCTCGTTTGGGTTCCACTTTGAGGCTGGGCTTGGGTGGTTTTGCCAACTCAGCTAGTTTTTCACTTTTTAGCTATTTTAAAAAGACTTTTCTTTGCTTTTTTTTAAAAGGAATTTTATATAAGTTAGAGTTTTTTTTAGAGGTTTTTAAATGAATTTTCAACTGGAAAGTAAAGATTTTTAAATTTAAATCCAACTTAATTTTAGAATTATATATTTAAGACCATTTTTATAAGAATATTTCAATACTTTTTTAATAGAATTCTGAGTTTATGAGAGGTTTTTAAATGATTACTCAACTAAAAAGTATGGACTTAAAATGCGAATCCATTATATATTTCAGACCATTTTTAAAAGAATATTTTAATACTTTTCAGTATCCATCAAAAGTTTAGATACAAAGGATTATTTTTTCTAAAAACTAAAGGAGTCCTACACTGAGCTTAATGCTTTTAAAATAAAATAAGAATTTAATTGCCACTTGAAGTAACCAAATAACCTTTCCTTATTGTTCTTACAACATTAAACTTGGCTATTTTATAGTTTTTCTTTTGTTTTTTTTTTTTTGTTTATAAAGTCCATATTTACCAGCACTGACTGCGACTTTCTGCAGAAATAGAATCAGAATCAGGGGAGGACAGGCAGGACAGCAGACTGGGTGCTGAAGGAGCATGAAGGAAGCAAAGTTTGTTGCTCACGAGTCAAACAAATAAAAGTTCAGCTCCAGTTCAGTGGAAAGTTCAACTCAGCCCCGCGATCCTGGAGGTGTTTTTCCCCCCGAACTTTGTTCTCCGCATGTCCTGGCTGTGTGTATGTGTTTGTGTGCCAAAGTTTTCAGTTATCCTTGCTTATTCTTCGTCCATTTATGTCTTGTTAAGAGTTTTATATGCTCCGCTCTATATTTACTTATTTTTTCCCTGCAACTTTCCTAAACTGCTTGCTAACTAAGCTTTATTCTGTTTGGCGAGCATCTCAGCTCGGGGAAGCCTTTGAGCGCTTCAACATCCAAGGAGCGGTTAACCCGTTCCTGATTAATTTGCACTACTCAACAAAAACTGGGCTTTGTTTGAGGAACTTCTCAGAAGGATACTTGAGCAGAATGTGTGGGATGATAAGGTGGCGGGAAAAATAAGTTATTTATATCTTAAACTTGGGTATTAAAGGGAACTTTATGGTTAGGAAAGTGATTTCTTGACTTGAGGAGGGTAATATATAGTAATTAAGGGGTTTTAAAATCTTTATTAAGATAGAAAAATGGGAAAGATAAAGGTATTATTCTTAGAAATAAATTAATTTCATTATGAAGAAATATAATAAATAATAAAATATAATTTAAAGGAATTTTACTTTATTAAGTTACTACTTTTAAAGAAGAAAAAGCAAGGTTTTAAATATATGAACATTTCATTTATTTACTTGTTTAAATATAAACATTTTGCAATGACTTTAATCATATTGATTTTATAGTTTCAACAACCTAATTTGCAAATATTTAAAGCTACTTAAACTACTAAGCTTGGTATTAAAATATTAATTAAACGAAATGCACCCATAAAATCTTAATAGTCACTCTCTAAGGCTTTGAAAAATTCCCTTAACAACCAGAAAACATATTAAACTCTGTAATAATTTCCCCAACATTCCAACACTTGTAAATTTAAGAAAAATAAGTGAGCATCCTTCCCAGACTCTTCCACGAAATAAAACCCTGACACATTAACTTCTGCCTTCTGAGATGCCTTCTGAGAGGTCGTAAAAAATGTAGAGGCCCAAAATCACATGTAAATTGAATGTCAGCCCGTTGGCAGTGGCTGCCGCCTGCTAATTTGATCTAAATTCACGCACTCATTTACTTAAAATATGCGTAATGACAATTTGATTACGGTAATTTGATGCTGATCTTCAGCGGCGCGTTGCCAAAATCGGCAAGAAAGCCGGCAATCCGGCAAGGACATCCAGCAAGGACAGCCAGCAAGTCGTGTAATCATTTTGGGTGGCAATTTGGTGACGGTTGTGAGCCGTTTATGTTAAATTAATATGCAACAGCAGCAACAACAACAAGCTAGCAAATTGCGGCGATAAATTAGACTGCTGACTGGAATGAGAATGAAAATGAAAATGAAAATGTTTCCCTTTTCGGGCTCGTTTTTAGCCGCAAAAAGTTAACCGAGAAAGTTGTCTCCAAAACTTATGAACAATTTCCTTGCCGAAAAAGTTGCACGTTTAATGCGAAAAACTCTTTCTCTCTGCACTTTGAATAATTGCACGTTTGGCGAGGCCTTTTGGAATTTTGCGCCTAAATTGTAAACGGGAATAAATGTCCTGCGGCTGTGTGTGTTGGCTGCCGCCTACGTGTCCTGGCTTCTTAAGAAGTCCAGCGGCCCACGAATCAGTTTGCCAAGCTCTTTTCCTTTTTCCCACGAACAATATCGTCTGGCTGCCTAATTTTCATTAAGACATTTTTCACTCACTAACCATCACGGCTGCCAACTTATTCAATTTGAGCCTAACGGCCTTACTCGCCTTCTACTTGTTAAAATTTGGCAGCAAAGATTTTTCATGTCCTTAATTTGGTTCAGTAAATATTGTATGTACTTGACTGGCAAGGACGGCCAAGGAAGGTAAATTAAATTAGTGAAACGAATCCTGGTTGCCCTGGAAAATAATTGAACTGAAAAAGGAGGGGTTATAGCTAGGCATAAATATATAATTAATTGTAGTGAGTTGGGTAAGGCTCTTAAATATCTGAAAAAAAATATATTAAAAAATTCAATTGAAATTCTTTGGAGTTTCTTTTAATTACATAAACAATTCCTTAAGTAATATACCCTTGTTTTTCCTATGGTTTACGGTCAAAATCGCACTTTGGCTAACGTAAAATCCCACAAGCACGTATTACCAAAAAACACGGTCCGCAGGACGTGGCGATGGCCACAAAGGACGAAAAGCAGCAGCCGCAAACAAAAACCGGCAAGCTGAGTTTTCCATTCCAGACGAAAACTCAAAAAACACAATACAATTTTATAAAATACAAACACACCACACACACTCTCGTATAAAAATACTTGATGTGTGTTGCTGAAAATACAATTTGCGGCAAGTGTAGCGAAAATATTGTGGTAAATACTTTAAATTTAATGTAAGTACCAGCCAGAGTTCTGTTTGCTGTTTGCACAGTGCAAGACAGAGAGGCAAGCAGTCCCAGTGAGAGAGAGGGAAAATGAAGAGGAAAAAGAGACAGAGAGAGAGAAATGTAGCATCTTTTTGCCGTACAAGTGTTTTGGGCAATATTTTCATAATTAATGGCACGTGCAACGAACGAGTGCGCCCGAGTCCATCAAGGAAATAATTACAATTTGAGGTGTAACGTGCCAACATTGCGGTCAGCACAATTAAATATAAATAATGGCTAGCCAGGATACATATATATATATTTATATATGTGGGCTCTGCGGCTGTGGTTAATCGAACAACAGGCTTTCTGGCCACCGAAGAGCAATTTCTTTGCTGCGGTTAGCCACAGAGATTAGGCCCAAATTGAGGGGAAAACAGCTTGAAAAGATTATCTATCAAATATTTAAAGAGATTTAAAAGATAAAGATGTTGAATAAATACAAAAATAAAACATCATTTAGTTACATCAATTATAATTATTTATAAATATGCTTCTGTTTTAACTTGTAGCCTTTAGATGATTTATTCAAATGATTCCGAGTAGCTTTAAGCAATTACAATACAGAATTATGAAAATTTCATAATTTGCTTAAATGGCCAGCAGCATTTTGAGCCCCTCGTTTCCCCCCGCTGAAAATTCCTTCCAAAAAAGTAAAAGAAAAAAAAACCGAAGCAGCCACCGCAAGGATGGAAATTCGGGACCGAAGGACGACGTCGCTTATCTATGTGCATAAGTTATGAGGGCTGGGGCCAGAAGCTTCTCGTCGTTAAAACGTGTTCAGTGTCACGTTGGACAGGACAGGACTCCTTTGCCACGCCCCCTCGCCCGCCCACCACTCCTGGGCAGTAGTCCTTGGAAGTGCGAGGCAGGGCTTAAAGCCAGATTGGGAGCATTTTAAATGGCAGAATAAAATGTTAACGTGCAAAAGGGAATACATTAACACATATTCACAATTAAGGGCATCGCGCGGTGGTCCCCAATGCACTTACAGCCAAAAAAAAAAAAAACAGACCAACTGACAGCCAGATAGACGCTCTCTTGGCAGGATTCAGTTCAAACCAAGGCAGGACTATGTAGAACTGAGGCAGAAAACGCCTGTTTCGCCTTACTTTTAATGCAGAGCTGAGACCACTGACCGCAAACATCGGACTCAATCCAAATACAGCACTGGAAATTAAAAAGGATTTTTAAGGATCCCCTTAAAATTAATGTCTAAAGAATATTATTTAAAGTGAACATTAGCTCTCTTTATTATTCTAAAGTTTTAATTTAAATTTATTTAATTTCAAACTCGATTCTAGATAATTTTGTCTATATTTTTCTCTGTGAACTCTCGTAGGCGATGAGGCATGCAGCAGGGCATCCAGCGAGTCTGGCCAACTGAACCACAAAACCTTTATGACCACCCACACACACACCCACACACACACACAGACACACACCAACACTGGCATACCAAAGTGTGCGGCGGCTGCACTGAGTGTGTTTGTGGGTCTCAAGTGCAGCAGGGACATACTTGGCAAGCCCTCTCAGAAATCCTGGCTTACGGCAGGACTTGGTCGGAGTCTGGTCCCGTAACTTCTGCCAGCCCCCTTTACGCATTGTTAATTTTTTATGGTCGAAACGAAAAATTTCACTCAAGATTTATGTGGCGGCCGACAGAGTGCTCGAGTGCAGATCAAAAAAAAAAAAAAAAAAATCAGGAGCATTTCAAACAGGAAAATGGAACTGTAAGCCTACAAAACGTAAAGCAGATTAGACATCCTGAAAGTTCAGGAAAATTGATCAATTAAAGAGTTTAAGGTGCTGCCAGAGTAGCATAAATTTAACTCTCGGTTATAAATACTATTTTAAGCTTTTTTAATTACTTGCTTGCCAAGTATTTTGCCGTAACTAAATCAAGTTGCGTCCTTTGGTACTTGGCACTGCTTCAATAATATAATATTCATATTTATTTTTGAAATTTTTCGTTGGCTGCGTTGTTTGGTCACCGCAAGCTGAAGTTGCCAGGAACCCAATTCAATTAATGCTAAAAAATATGAAAGAGGAACAAAATATGGTAACCACAAGCGTCGCTAAGGCTTGGCTTTGGCTCCCTCCTTCCGGTGTGTGTGTGTCCTTCCCGAATAATATCGATTAGCCTTCTACCGTTGACCACAAAAGTTTGTTTACATCGCCGCTCTGGGGAGCAAGTTAGCTGCAGCATTTATGTGCGCCATCGCATCGGATAGCATTTCTAGCTAGTTAGCACTTTCTAATGCATTTCTGACCCAAATACCCGCAGCACAGTTTTTGGCTCGCTCTCGGCAGCTGACTGCCAGAGAAAATCTGCATAGCATCCACAAAAATATTGAATTGAATTCAAGTCAAGTCCTGAAAAGAGCCGGGGTCTCATCATCACCATCACCATCACCTCGACTTGGCAATAAAATCCTGTTTAGGGCTTCAGCTTCTGAGTAATCCATAAAACGCATTGCTCGAAGGACTCGCTCGCTAAATATTAGCCCGCTCCGGGTTCTTGCTCTGGAAAATTGAAAATTTTCCAGGGATATGGTTGATGGATGGCCCCGGGGGCACACGGTTAAATTTATCCGGTAGTAGTTGCCCGTGTATCTGTCGGACCTTTTCAATTAGTAATTTTAATTATCTTGGCCCGGAGGCTGGACTCTCGGAATAAACTAGAGAGTGAAATGCACAAAATTTCGGTACTCGCCATGTTCCATGCTTTTGTTCGATTTGTTTGTTTGCGGAAATGGAGCGCTGCTGCATTTTCGGGCCAAGTTCTATTTGGGCCACACAAACATTTCAGCAAACAAACAAATTGGTTCATATCCTTTCGCCGGCTGCGGGACTCATTTGTAATAGATAGCGTATATCAAAATTGAATTTCGTTTGCAAGTCGCTGATTAGCATTCGATTTGCATATTAGCCATACATATATACAACATATATGTTTGTATGCCGGGATATCGGTTACAGTTTGCACAAGGTGCAGGCCATTTAGCCAAGGCTAAAACGCGGCATTTAATTTGTTAAATAACATCAAAGTGTGTCCATTAAAAGCACATAAACTATTTAAATCTGAACCCATATATATTTATATTTAGATTTACTAATGGTTATCTGTGGGTTAGAGCACTCAAATGCACATATAAAGTGTAAATAAATGTATTTTTAAAGAGTTATAAAAATAGAGTTTATTTTTGTATGGAGAGCTCTAGAAATTCTTCGTGTTGGGAAATTAATTGTAAATAAATAAAATAGAAAATTGATTGCAGATAAAAGCATTTTTTTTTTGTAAATTTTTAAACATTCTTTTTAGTAAATTTAAGAAATATATTATTTTTGTTTTGTGAAATTAATTGTAAATAAATTAAATAGAAAAGTTATTGTAGTTAAAAATATATTTATTTAAGTTTCTCAACATTCTTTGAGTAAAATTAAGAAGAATATTACTATTATTACTTGGTTAGTAAATTATGTTTCAAAATTTGAGTAAATTTTGTTACCTAAAAAATTCAATTTCCCTACCAAGACCCACCAAAAAATAAAAGTTTGTAAATGTCACTTTCCTTCACAATCGTTCAGCCATCGATTGCTCATTTTGGCATATAATGCTTATGACGTTTTCGACAAACTTACTCGATTCGGATTCGGTTTTGTTTGTTCACATCAATGGCATATTTGCACAAGCTCTCGGGCCCCCGACAAATCCATTTCAATTTCGGGCCATTAGTGTCGCCGTTTAAAGGCGGCAGCAAAAAAGTTTTTTGTTTTCACGCTTCGGCATTAAAAGAAAACAGTCGGTGGCCCAAAAAGCGAACAAAGTAAAAGCCGCGCCAAAGTTTTGCAGTTTTGTCTGCAGTGCCCCCATTGGCCTCCCGGTAGTCAATTCTATTCCCTTTGTTCCATTTTCATTTTTTTCGTTGCCATTTTTCAACTTTTTGGTAATTTTTTATTTGGTTTTTTGGTTTTTTGGTCGGCTGCCACTGTTTGTTTGTGTTTTCGGCGGCGAAAAATTAAAGGAAAATACCATCGGTAATGAAATAGAAATAAACGAACGTCAATCGCAAAAAAATGGCAACGTATGTGAAACTCGGTGACAAACTTTGTGCACATGACATTGTGGCTGGGGTAAAAATATATATATATATATTCTTGATCAACAGAGGACAAAGTTTTTAACTGCCTGACAATTAGTCAGGAAAGTATTATGAATTCCGAGCTTCAAACTCGGGAATATTCTTTTTTAATAAAAAAGGGGAAGCCTTCAATTTGTTGACATAAGCCCGGTGACAGTTGGATATATTTTTTGGCCAACTTTCTGTCTGCTTTTAAGATTTTAAATCAAATCTCAAATCCGGTACAAAACTTCTGACCACATAAGTATGCAGCAGCAGCTTCTGACTTTTGCATTCCGACCCAGAAACCAGAAGCTGGGGGAAACTAGGGGAAGTCCCTCTTGCCACCACGCACTGTTATTTAATTTAATTAAAAATATCTCTTTCTGGCTTCTCCTGTTTGCCAAAAAGTTTGCACTTGGACAGGCCAGGACAGTGGCGCGCACACACAAAAAAATATGACTAACGATGTGCCCTCGGCGACGGACACGCCCCCACTTCTAAGTCCTTGAAGCCAACTAGCTGGGATTTGGGGTTCCAGGACGAGACCGAGACTCCGGCTGTGGCTGTGGAGAGTGGATGTATCCACGTGGCGTCACTGGCTTTGTTGCCGGGTCATGTGGGTCAAGTGGCGGGTCAAGTGGGCCGGCAGGAGTCGGAGTAGGTCCCTGTTCTGGTCCCTGTTGTCCTGGCACGGGTTAAGTGGTTTTTAATGAAAGTTAGCATCCGCTTTAATGCAACTTCCCAGAGAGTTGAGCTGCTGCCGAGACCGGAACTCGAATTATCGAGCACTCACGCTCCAGACGAGATTAAAAGCCATGGCTTAAAGCGGCTCAGCGACGAAATTATGGGCTTTAAGGTTTTTGCCTCATTAATTGTTTCGGTTTTGGCTTTGGTTTCTGGTTACCAGTTTATTTAATTCGCTGCTTCCCTCGATTTATGATCAAAGGAGGATGAAGGAAGGAAGGTCGCCCCCTCCAGCGTTGCACATTTTTTAATACAAATATTATTTCTGCTCCTTTGTTTATTCTGTAACCTTCGTTTCGCTTTTGGCTGATTTTTTTGCAGGACCTTCTTTCGTTTTTTTGTATTTTATTTTTGTGCTCTTTTTGTTCTGTGAGCTTTCGCTTTTGGTATTGCGCACTTTTTTGCGGCACTTTTTCAGTTGATTTCCTGACCCCGTGCTTCCTGATCGGAATACTGTATTTCCGGTACGTCCATTACGAATTTTAAATGCAATACTCACTGCTTTGTTGCTGCGGCTCTGTGCCAGGTTTTACCTTTATTTATTTGCAGCAGTGGGGGATAAAGAATTTGCAACCTGAAAGATTCTCACACAGCGGGTTCAATATTGGTTGCCTTTGTTGCCTAGACTTGACGTATTTGAGGGAAAATATTCAATTAAAATTGAAATTTCAAAGCGAAATGTATTGAAAATTATTCAGAGCTTATTTCAAATATTGTTTAGGGAGAAACTATCTTTAAGTTATCAAATTAGGCAACTTATTCCACTAAAAACATTTTGATTTCAAGAAAGAAATAGAACAAAATGTAACACAATGAAAAACTTTGTTTCCTCAATAAATGGATTTCCCTGCTGAACTTTGACACTTTTTTCACTGCCTGACTCCCTTTTGAATTAATTCATTTGCAGTTGACATCTTTATGCCACATTTAATAAACCCAACCAGATTGGTATCTGCAACATTTGTCTTCCTCCGCCACCGCTGCTGCTGCTGCTGCTGTGGTCAGAGAGGTTTTCCCAACCAACCGGGATTTTCCCTGCTCACCTACCTTTTTCCCAGCTGAATTCCCCACAGAATTCGGGGGCTGCTTAGCATGCCTGTCGCCTAGGCTCAACGCTCAGTGATTTTAATTAACATTTCTGATTTTGCGGCTCACCAGAGGACCTTCCTACCCCTCTCTATACTCTGTGCTCCTTTATTAGCACACCTGTGAGTCCCATGTGAATTTCAGGGCCTCAACTTTGTCTGCCAAACTAATTGAATTGCTTCTAGCTTAATTAAGTACGGAGATAACTGTGCTGTGATTAAGATATTGTCAACATTAAATGCGTTTCATTTGACTTGATTAATGCACTTTAATCATCATAAGTAAATAACTAAATGTATATTTTTCTCTCTCTCTCTATTGCAGACAGCAGACCGAGTTGAAAGTTCAATAAACCGACAAACAGAAGAGAGGGTAAGTTTTGATTTGAGTTGTTTTGACATCCATCAGGGGTCACATACTATAATTCCCTTTTCATAATTTTTGTGGCTGTGGCCATTGCAATGTCTGTGCTTCATTTAGTATAAATGCTGCCAATATTCTCTGCCCCACAACAAGGCTTCTTCTTCTTCTGGCAAGGAAGTCGAAGGAGATGGCTCAACAATAAAGCAGAGCCATTCGATATGTTGGGGAAATGGAGGAAATGCGAGCTGAAATCCAATATCGAAGCGCAAAATGACTGCAAGCTAAAACTACATACGACTGCCAATGTATATCCTTGAGTCCTTCACTGAGTGGGTGGAGCTGGACGGGTGTGTTCGACATCCTTAATCAAGCAGAGCAGAAATCAAATTATGAGCACACACACATAAAAACTAAGCAACGAAATGTGAGAGGGAAAAATAGTGGAATGTTTTTTTTGTTGAAGGATAATAGAGTATCACAGAGTACATATTATTTTGCTGCTTAATTAGAAATATTTAAAAAATTAAGTACTTTGTAAGCTGAATTCTGTAAAAATTAAACACTTTTTCTTAACTTTTAAAATCTACATAGAAAAGTAACAAAGACAAAGTCCTTACAAAGTCGTTTATACCCTTTAAAGTTAGTTATTTAGGTTAGTTATTTACCACTGGCCTGGCACACTGCCTAACTGATGTTGTTGGAGTTGATAATGATAAAGGGGGCCAAGATAAGATTCGCCTGGGAAATGACTTAAAATGAATGGCAAAGGCCGACGGAGACGACGATGGAGAGCCAGCCAGCGGAAGGAGGAGCATAAATTATGAAAAGAAATTTCCATGCATGTGCATAAGGAAGCGACTTACGTATCCTTCCTACGAACTGCTATCAGCTCGTCGTCGTCTCTCGTAATTAATTTGATTTCATTCATTCCAGCAAAAGGGGGCCAGGGTAATGCGAAAAGGGCCCAAAAACAGGACGAGAGTTAAATTAATTGAAAGGCAGCTCTTGAGAAAAGCGAAAGATGGCGAATTACGCGAGTGTTGCACATTCATAATTTCCATTTTTCTTAAAGGAGGTGAGGAGGGTGAGTGGGTGGTGGGAACTGAGACAAAAGCCCCTTGCCAGCACTCCAATGTCCTGCCATTTTCCGGGCGTGTCGACATTGGTAATAAAGAGCTCACTTGCATTTGTCCAGGATGCCGAGTGCTTGTCTATGTGTAAGGGTGTGTGTCAGTGCTGGCAATTTATCGCCTTTTCCGGCTAGAACATTTTCCATTTTTCTCAAGTGAATTTTTCGGAGAAAAATTATCAGTAATTTCCTTTTTTTTCTTAAATTTATATTAAATCTTTTACTTTTAAATATTCTTTAGTTCTGGGATCTTCATAGATTTCTTTAATTTAGAATTTTATTAATTTCTTTTAGAACAAACTAAGATAGAAATTAAGTTTACAGCTCTGTACAAATTTGTATAAGTTTAAATCTTTTAAAGTTCAAGCTTTTTACTTAATTTTTTCTTGAAATTCTTGAAAGGATCTGGCCAGCACTGCCTCATATCCTTGCGAGAGTGCCATCTGTAACCGTGTGTGTGTGAGTGTATGCACGAATGAGGTTAAGAGCTTAATGAGTGCTGACAAGGCAACCTGTAGTTGACATATGACATTTTTATGTGCCTGGAAGCCTTCGCAACAAGGGTTTCCTATTAATACGCATCCTTCTCGGAGCAACTTCTCCTCCTCCTGCCTCCTCCTGGCTCTTGCCTACCTAACATACCCCCAAGAGCAGAGTTGCCCCAAGGTAAATGCTAAGGTTTCGACTTAATTAGTGCCGAGAGTTAGCCTCGTTTTTATGATAGTTAACCGTGCGAGTGCGAGGAAATGCGTAGAAAATGTGGCACAATTTTCGGTCATTTAACTCTGGTATTTTGGGGTCTCCTTTTGGTATTTTGTCTCCTTAACAGACAATAAGTTGGGTCAGTTATTTCGGGGAAGGCATGGAAAGGAATGCTGGAAAAGTTTGCTACTAAAGGCCTTAAAGGAGGGTTATTTAGGCTTCTTTAAAGGAAGAGTAATGGCTTTAATACCTAAGATTTTGTTCGATTTTAATTGTTAACATTCCATTGGCTGGTAAATAATGTAAACCTTTATTTAGATACAATACCTCGCCCTCGTTAACAAGTCAACAAGTTATGCAGCTTGCCAGCTTGCCAAACAATGTGTAAACACACACACATGCCACATTTACCCAACCTCCTCCTATATATATATATATATTCCTGTACCTCCCCGGATCTAGGGCCACCGCGTTGAGTGACCACTGGACCATTCTGTACTCAACCACGTTCGTTTGGCATTGTCAGGCACTCGTCGTGGCAATTGTTTATCCGACTGCTGGCTGTGATGGCATTAATTGTAACGTTTTCAGTTGTCGGCTTGTTTGTCAGTCAGTTAACGCCCCGTTGACTGCTAGTTTTAGTTTACCATTATCCAGCAGACTTTCAGTTCGGATCTGGTGGCATATATCAGTTTCCTTAGCGCGCTCTTGATTTATTAGCCCGACTTGGCGGACCCCCAGGCCGCATTAGTTTTAACGACGGCGGGGCGCGCCCTGTGTCAACTTAGACAGTTTTAATTAAATTGTTATTAATTATTCATAATCCAGCCAAGGAAACGGGGCTTCATGTGCTGCCAAAAGTGTATAGCCAAAAGCGTGTTGCATATTTTAGCAATGAGCCAGGCTGGTTAGTGAGTGGCTGATGATTAAATGCTGAGATTTAACAGATGAAAACTTGATTGAAACTAGAAATTATTGGATAACATTTATACTCTTGGTAAAGCAGCTCAAGTTTTTTTTAAATAAAACCCAATTACATCACTCACTATTCTATGAAATCCAGCAGGCATTGTCTTTTTTTTGCAGCTTGGCATAAATTAACTTTTTCAATTGCAGTGGCCGCTAATTGAGTGCCAAATGTTCGGGCTCAAAAGTCAATTACACGCACTGCACATGGACAAGCCGACACCGCACTTGAGCAAATCATTTGACAGACAACCGGCAGCAGCAGCAGCAGCAGCTGCAAAAAGTGAATAAAGTACACGCAACATCAACAAGTTCATTAAAAAAGTTAGCACAAAGCAGCAGCAATGGCAGCAAAAAGCGAAAGCCAGCGAGACTGAAAGCTGAACAGAAACGAAACCCAAGCGAACGGAACCCCACAAATGTAACGCTTCACTAGAACTTGGCAAAATAGTACATATACTTCCCCTCCTTTCCTTTTTTATTTTTTTTTATTCCTGCCCCTGACTGTACTTTGTTATCTGCCAGTCCCTTAACATTCGCACACACCTTCAAAGGAGCTAAGGGTAGGGCTGAGCGGAGCGGAAGTGATGCGGCTCATTTGTGTGCGACCACAAAATGGCGGAGCAAAAGCGGAAAAGAGGGAAATAAGTGCAGTGATTAACAGGAAGACAGCTGGCAACTGCTTGTTATTAGCAGCAGGCAGCAGGCGAAACAAGGGTTTCGAGTTCCCTCTAAATAGAAGCTAAAGATTCCTCGGGATTTTTCTCACTTTTTGAGGTCACAGAGTCATTAAAAGGAAGCAGTCTTAAGAAGCCACTCTCAAAGCTCCAAATTATTAAGTTGTTTAAAGAAAGTACTATGTTTTAGTAGTAATTCCCCTTTGCAACCTTGAGATCAATCAAAAAAAATTAAATGGAAACTAAGAACTAATATTAACATTAGCATATTATTATCCTTAAACATTATATTAAATTT
>VNJR01007314.1:0-10866 GCA_008042585.1 Drosophila punjabiensis
TTTTTTTTTCAATTAATATTATCTACAACTTATGAAGAATATGTGGTTAAAAAGATTTTATACAAAGTTATAGAGATGTAAAGGAATGCCCTTCAGTGCAGCTTACTACTGGAATGATTATTTCTTTTGCGTTTTTCTCAAAAGTGTGTTTTTCAAACTGTTCTCCATCCTAACACAAAAACGGCTGGAACGAATGACTTAAAATTTTTAGGGAATGTTAAGCACACGTAAATGCATAGAATGAACTAAGATCATTAAAAAATATTAACAACTAAGATCATTAAAAAATATTAACAACTTACATATTATTAATTTTTCTCAAAAAACTAAAAACAAATCGGCAAAAAACGCATGGGATGACCCCATTAATATTTTAAGGCGTATGGCACTCTAATAATCTCAAAACTTTGAAAAAACAATTTTTTTTCGGTAAATAACTGCAAATATCTCAAAATCCTGACATGATGGGCAAATTCTGATGACTGGCTTAAAATCCATTTCCAACAGCTACACCATGTTCACCTGGGAAATCTAACCATATAAAGTATCCCCTTAGTACTGGGAGTAGTGACATGGGTAGTCTTGGAAAGGGTGAATCAAATGTAACCATGCTTGGGGTGCTAGTACGGGTACCCAAAAAAAAATTTAAGAATGTGATTTAGGGCCAATCCCGGATTTGCTTTATTTTACTACTAACAAACCTCATCCTTCTCATATTTATAATTTTCCAACTGGGATTCAAATCCATGTCCCAGAATTCACAGACCGTCTGCTTACTAAGTGAGCTACTGAGGCAAACCAAATAATTTGGAAAACCGTATATATACAACTTCTCTCTCTCTCTCTCTCTCGCTCTTAGTTAAAATAAAATATGTAATTATTGATTTGCACCGAATATATACTTGCACTTAAACTTAAACTAGGCTCCTTCGTTTCACAGAAATTTTTTCAAAAATTCTAATGGTCTATTGGCGTACTGTCGTAGCTATGATTATTAGTTTTATGGTTTGTTTTATATAATTTTGAACCGAATATATTCTTACATTTAATTAGGCACACGGAAATTCTCTCCCAAATTTTGTTCAATGAATTTGAATTGCTTTTTGGTTTTATCTGAAACTTAAGTGACATTCGTGAAGTGTTACTAGATACCGCCCACAAATTATAAAAAACAAACTCTGTAATATACGGCTTAACAATTCACAGATGGTGTTATTGCCTGTTCTTATACACATGTGTACATATGGTATATGGTCTAGTAAGTGCCATCTAGCGGTCAGTCTTCCCGTTTTTACTGTGGTGTTCGCCTGCTATAGTGTCAGTCAAGAGGGTTCCCATGTACCCAGAGGT
The DNA here is from genome assembly GCA_008042585.1 of Drosophila punjabiensis. NCBI lineage: Eukaryota > Metazoa > Arthropoda > Insecta > Diptera > Drosophilidae > Drosophila > Drosophila punjabiensis. Next base: position 1,351 of record VNJR01007314.1, read on the forward strand.
TCCGTGTTTGCAATACACAGGATGATAGGTGGTTCGGCGTTCGTTTACTATAGGCTCAGTAGGGGAGGTACCCATGTAGTAGGTGGTTCGTATACTAATGGTTTAATATGGGTGTACCACATACCCAGTGGTTCGATGTTCGTTTACCATAGGGTCAGTAGGGCAGGGACCCATACACGAACGAGTTAGGTATCTAGTTCAGACATGGCCAATCTACACTTCGAATACTGTGGGGATGATATGAATAACTTTCATATTCATATGATTTCTACGGTATTACATTTTTTTACATTTTATAAATTTACAGTTATACATATTTTTCTACATTAACCTATTGCTTCTATGGCAGCTATATGATATAGTCGTCCGTTCCTACTATATACTAGTGAGAATATATAAAAGACTATATGCGAAGTATTATTCTGATAGCATTAAAACTGGCGAACTAGAAACGTAGAAACGGACAGACGGACGGACAGACGAACATGGCTAGATCGACTTAGCTGTTAATGCAGATCAAGAATATAAATACGATATTGGGTCGGAAATGCCTCCTTTACTGCGTTGTTACTAACAAGAGTCTAAAAGAAACTAACTATTTAATGAAGTTTCGTTAAGTTTCGAAGTTTGTTTGAATGTTATTTTGAACAAGCTGTGCAGTGTGTAGTGTAATCATAATAAAGTCATTAAGTCATTCTTTTTGTTTTTTTAAAAGAATTCGACTTAATTAAAGAATTAGTTAAATTGGTAGCTTTTATTTTTGTAATTATCTAAATGCATTTCGGTTTAATGTGATAATTACTATATTTTACATTTATTGCTTTTGCTTCTGGACGTTAATCTAAAAATTTTAAGTGGTATATATGTAAGTGTAAATAAAACAGAAATTTTAACCTTAAGATTCATGGATAATGTACTAGGTAGATCATGTAGATGTTAGATCCAACATTGGCAAGGAGAATATAGTTTGCTTTTTCGCCTAATTGTTTTATTCGGCCGGCCCTACGATGTCATCGTAAAAGGTAAAGTCTAGAGAGGCGAGTTGAGTTTGAGTGTAACGACGGAAGCTTAAGGGTTTAGATCGAATTTTTCTTTTTTAAAACTAATACATTTTCCGTAATAATGTTATTATCTTATTATATTGGTTGATTTCCGGTTCAGAGTCTAATAGTGTTTGAATAGAAACTCACATACTGGTCAAAGTCAACCCTCACATTCTGTTTACGTTTATAACCCTGCAGGGTCAATCTAGCCGTGTCCGACTGACAAACCAGTGTCACACAGTAACTTCATTAATAAATAGGAAAAGTTATTATCCCCAGGATTCAAAACTTTTTTTTTTGCTTCAAATTGGAAATATTTGCTAACTTTTAGTTAAGATTACAAAATATTTACTTTAAATTATAGATTGTAACGACCCCCTTTTGGGGTTGCACGGCCTAGCTCGCCGGGGACGGGGGCGTACAGAAATTTATATGTTAAAGCCTCTCGTGTCCCAAAACAACCAGTAATAAAAGGCAGAGAGAGTGGTATAAGTTGATGTTAGCTTTATTAGTCTTTGTATAGATAAATCCTGTGGAGAGAAAGTATCGTGGGTACAATCCGGCGTCGTTGTCGGAGCAGTTCGCGGTTACCCTAGATGCGGGTATGTCCGTGCAGCTGGGCTGCGTTGGTGGGTAGCCGGTTAGCTGCTGCCTGTGCTGGGAATGCTCCTGCTGTCACTTGCTTGGGTGTTGCGACTGTGTGTAGTCGGCTAGATGATACCCTATGCGGGTGCTGCGACAGCGCGATATGTGCGCGTTTGGTCGACTTGTTGATGCCCTCGGTGAGCGATGCGACAGCGCGATATGTGCGCGTTTGGTCGACTTGTTGATGCCCTCGGTGAGCGATGCGAAAGCACGAAATGTGCGCGTTTGGTCGACTTGGTGATGCTCTCGGTGAGCGATGCGACAGCGCGATCGGTGCGCGTTGAGTCGTCTTGGGAATACTCTGTTCGGGTGTTGCTTCTGTGTGTAGTCGGCTTACTGATACCCTCGGTGGGCGAAGTGGCTGCGCGTGGCGCGTGTGTCGCCGACGTAGTGGTACCGTAGGGAGCTGTGACGACGCGTAGGGTGCGTGACCGGTCGCGGGCTGGCCGCCGTCGTGGTCATGGTAGGTTGGTCCGGGTGACGTCCCTCGAAGTCGCGAAGGAGTTTTACCTAAGCTCGCACCTAATGCTTTTTTGTTACCCTATGTCTGAAAAATCCGCCAACTAGGGCCGGGTCTTGTCCCCTCGTACGCCTGCTGTCGTGAGAACGGTGAACCTTACTCGACGCCCTCCCCCAGTCTCGCACTGGTTGGTGAGTCGCTTTATATAGGCGGCTGACAGCTGTTTCAAGGGGATCGATAACCGATAGTTTCTCACGGTCGATAGGTGACGGCGTCGCCGGATCGCTCATATTCATCCGATTACCAACAGCTGTTCCGACGATGGTGTTGCTAGATAGTTTTGTCGGGGGGCGTCGCAAGATTCATAAACTGTATGCAAAAAAACAGACTTTTGGCTTGGGCTTGCACAGGTATTTTCATGTTTTTTTTATTAAATGCCAAAAAGTACTTTCAGTGGAGTAAATATTAAAAATAAAAATTTTACAAAACAATTCTAACAATAAATGGTTATTTAAATTTTTTTTTTTTTTTTATAATAATAATTTTATTAGATCAAATGTCTTTTTTTTGTTTTGCTTTACTTTTATTTATTTTATCTTCACCTTGCGAGACTAACAATAAGTGTATCAAATCTTAAACTATAACCTAACCATTAGTCAAATAGACTATAACAGTAAAAATGGCCCTGACAAATTAAATTATTAAGGGTTGGAAGGTCGTTACGTTGTAGGCGGGTTTCTTCCTAAATCCCAAGTCAAGTCCCTTGCGAGAGGATTTAGGTGGGCTGAGAGATTTTGTGCGCCGCTTTTTGCTTCTCTATTTCATCATTTACTGCGAGAATGCCCCAGTGATAATTCTCAAGGTCTTTAAGCGCTCTGTATGATGTGTATGTTGGTTTTGCTCGCGTTCCCCCAAAGCTGGGAGCCGAACGCCAGATTGGCTTAAGAGTGGAGTTATAGAGTAGGACCTTGTAGTCCAGACCCATGGGCGATCGAGCGATTACAATCCAGTGGACGTCTGTCGAGGTGGACGCCGAGACACGTTACTTCGTTGACTTGAGGGATCTGTGTGCTAATGAAGTAGAGCGAAGGGCATGTTTGTCTGTTAAGAGTAGCTCGTGGGAATATCCGCTGTGTAAAGGTCTAGTATTCAAACAGGACGGGATAGCCTTCTGGGCCTATGATGGTCCACTAACTATTACCGTTCCTAACGATGGTTCTTTAAGACTCTAGGTTCGACGGTGCGCAATCTTGCTGTGCTCGGGTTCAGCTCGTCGGATGGGGCTGTGTTTTTCTCCCCTAGCTATCTTTGTTTACAACACAGTTCAATATAATGCGCGAGAAAAACTATATCAAACGGTCTCTAAATAGGTAAAAAAAAATAAGGCAAGGGGAAATAAGGCAAAGGGAAATCGTGCTCAGTTATCGGATCACAGGTGTTATGCGTCCCGGTTCTCCATCACCCAATTTTGACAACGTATTTCATTTAATCAAAGTAATCGTTGACTTATTACTTCATTCTACTAGATATTGGCATGAGTATTAACTCAATACTCAATAATAATGTAATAGCAAGGAATCTTTGGTTTTTAAACTTTAAGAATTTAATTGGGCTGAAAATCTCATCTCATATCATCAAATATATATATATATATATAGGGAAAATTTAGGCATACATACAATACATACTCATACAAAACTCACAGTATTACTCTCACCGATGTATCGTTGGGCCCAAGATGACTTCGATGTAGCTGATGTATAATTAAGAATGTTGGTTAAATATATATATACAGAGAGAAAGATATTTCAAAAATTCTCGATATCATATTTCTCAGTCTTACATATTACTTTTCTTTAATTAATTTATGCACTAATTCATAGTTGACGACTTTACTGTCAATAAGTTCGGACCTGTTTGTTTTTTGGTGCTCCAATTTATAAAAAAAAAGTATTTTTGCTAAAATTTTCCAATTTGGATCCGGTACCAAACCTTTAACTCCAAGAGGACAGATAAAGTTTAAGTGCGAAACAAATATCTATCATCTTAACCAACTGTGACGTAGCGATAGGCGACCTTTCCGACCGCGGCCATCCTAGTGCCGTAAGAACGGACCAACTGCTAAAATCCCCTGGCCCAAAGTATATGACCATTTCCAGAACTGATCCCGGACTTGACCTCAACAACATCAACCCATTCTTTGTGAAAAAACAAATTGACTTCACATGTGGCGGCGAAATCGACACTTCGTAATGGCACATTATTGGTAAAAACAAAAGCTTAAGGAAAAAGCTAGAGGAAAAGGCCAACGAAAAAGCAAAAAGCAGATGGAGGAGAAACTCCACTACCTTGAAAATATCAAAGATCATGTGCAGAGAGCGCAACGAAATACTCAGTTACTACGTGCTGCATCTTCCACGGAAAGATTGCAGACTGTAGGTAGGAATTCTCACAGGTCACTGCCTGACCGCGACACATGCCGTCAAGCTGGGCATCACCGATAACGCAAGCTGCCGGAAATGCGATGAATCTGGGGCAACCGAAACCCTGGAGCATCTCATTTGCAAATGTCCGGCGTTAACAAGGTCAAGATTAAGACACCTAGGCGCTCCGGCTCTGGCATCACTGGAAGATGCCTCCAAGAGAAAGCCGGACGAACTACTGGTCTTCGCGAAAGACTCCTCGATCCTCAAGGACTTCGAAACTCGCGTTAGCAATCTCTAGGTCCACACTAGTAGAACCCGGGCAACTAAGGGCCATTTTTGGCCTATGCTTGGCCCCATGAGGGCCGCCCGACGAAACCTAACCTAACCTAAAGCTTAAGGCTTTCGCTCCCAACATCAATGTTTCTGTTTCTGCTCATAACTCCCTTAACTCTACTAAGGGAGTTATATACTCTAACGATTTGAGAGGAATTGATGAAAGCTTTATTGTACAAGAACTTTTTTCTCAGAAAGTAACTGAAGTATGTAAAATACTTTAACGAGACAACGGCGTTCTCAAGGAGACAGGACTCATAACAATGTGATGATTGGTTATCATCGAACAGCAGTCAGAGTTTATATCCCATTACCCATAAGATATAACAACTGTTTCAAATACGGCCACCTATATAAATTCTGCAAAAACAATAAACTATGCTATAACTGTGGAGAAGAACAACATATCGACACAAACTCCAATGAGAAATGCAATAGACCCCTGAAATGTATTAACTGCAACGTCGAACAATTAGCAAGCCCACACATCTCCACCAGCAAGAAATGTCCTGTCTTTTTCAGACAGCAATAGCTCCAAGCTATTAAAACAACTCATAAATGTGACAACAAAACTGCAAATAAAATTCTCAAGGCACGCTCCTCCACTGAAACTCCACAACTATACTCATCTATTGCCAGGAAATCAAACTCTCAAGAGTTCAACAATTCAACAGGACCTCAACATCTCAAAGGACCCGGACACTCCAACCATGAAGAATCTAAATCTCAGCAATCAAACAAAACAACAGGACCTCAACATCTCAAAGGACCCGGACACACCAACCTCGAACAATCAAATTCTCAGCAATCAAACAAAACAACAGGATCTCAACAACTCAAAGGACCTGGACGCACCAACCACGAACAATCTCCCTCCAGGCCACCACCTACATCCCACGCCGACTTCTACCCTAGCTCCAGTAACAGCATAACAGACAACAACAAACCACAAGCAACAAAGAAATCACCAACAAAAATCACGCAAATATTTTTGCACACACCAAAACGCATAATACCTTCCATAAAAAAGACGCAAAGAAAACCAAAACAAACATAAACTCTGACACCTCAATCAACATCCAACTCATGTTGTATCTTCAATATTAATCGTGATAAGCATTATCCAATGAAATATCAAAGGATATAGAAATAACTTCTCAGAACTACAAATCCTCATTAGCCAGTACCACCCCCAAATTATAGCACTTCAAGAAACCTACCTTAACAATATAAATTCATTACCAACCAACCTCCATCTCCCACTCACAAAAACATCTCAACATAGACTTTGAAGCCATTGTAATATTAATACAATCAAAAGAAAATATAGATTTCATATCCACATATATCTCCACTTCACAACAATTTAACCTAAGAAACCTGGAAAATGTTCTAGCACCCTCTACCCCTCACGCTATCGTTTTAGGCGATTTTAACAGCTCTGCATCCATATTGAGGCTCCTCTAGAGCCAATGCAAGGGACAACACAATAGCCAAATTTATTGACAAATCAGATTATACACTACTAAAGGACAAAGCCCCTAAACATTACTGAACTCTAAACACCCTAACTCATATTGACCTCTCTCTTGCCACAGCCAACATATCCCCAGAGATCTCCTGGAAAGTCCTAGATGATCTACACGGAAGTGACCAATTCCCTATCTTAATCTCCATATTCCCAAGCCCTCCCCCCCCCACATTCATACCCAAACCCTCCTTCAAACTCAAAAATGCGAACTGGGACCTCTTTAGAGAACACATCATCAAACATTTCTTACACACACAACCCAGTAACAACACAAACAAAGCAGCAGCTATTATTAAAAAAGCGCTGATACAAAGTGCCCACCTATCCATACCACAAAATACAACCTTCTCTTTCCCACGTACGATTCCCTGGTTGAACCAAAACATAGCCCTGCTAAAAAATCTAAAAACCGCAAATGGAGGGCCCTTAAAAACAATATCAATACAGAAAACATGATAGAATACAAAAAAGCTAACGCAATTTTCAAAAGATCAATTAGGGAAGCTAAAAAAGCCTCCAACTTAAACTTCACCTCTGAAATTCAGCCTAACTCTGATCCTGCCAAAATGTGGACAAACATTAAACGGCCTTGTGGAATCTATCCCACAAAACATATACACACGTACACAACCCCATAAAACAAACTACAACGATAGACCCATCTGAAGTAGGTAACACACTTGGAGACCTATGGTTAAAACAGGCAAAAGACTCTAACTTCTCCACCGAATTCCGCACAAACAAAAGGCTCCATACACCCCACAATTCATACGCCCCATCCACAACAGACTTAGAAATAGAAGAAAACATAAATCCAATAGAACTAAACACCGCCATCAATTCGCTGAAACGACATACACCAGGACTAGATCGTATTTCTTACACCATGATTAAAAACACACCCATCTCGTTCAAATTTAGAATTCTGCAACACTTCAATGACATCCTTGATTCCCACATTCCCCAATCCTATAAACTAAGTCTTATACTACCAATCCTTAAACCCAATAAACCCCAAACCAACCCCAACTCCTACCGAGCCATTTCCCTTAACCCATGCATAACGAAAATACTTGACAAAGTTATCGCGAATAGGTTGTGGTGGTTTGTTTTAACAAACAAACTCATTTACAACAACCAATTTGGTTTTAAAAGGGGCATACCTTGCTACCAGATCCTTATGGAATGGAAACTTGGTCCCCGCATTATTAAATACGTATGGAATTTCATGACGAACCGGAAAATTATAGTTAAAAACGGCAAATCTCTCTCTACAAGCTTCCCACTTGACAACGGTATCCATCAAGGGTCCCCTATATCAGTTATTCTCTTTCTCATAGCATACAACTCCCTAACCAAAATTATCTCCATTTCAAAAGAACTCAAATTTTCACATAATAATACAACATAACATAACATAACCCCCAAACTAACTTTACAACTCTTTTTCATCAAATCGGAGAATGGTGCTCTTACTCAGGTTCTCCACTCTCCCTTGATAAATGCCAACTACTCCGCATATGCCGGAAAAGATTTTGCAGGGCAAACATCATCACAGGTTCCATCAACATTTCAACCACTGATCAAACAAAAATACTGGGCCTCACAATCAACCAACGATACAACTGGAATCCTCACATTAACAACCTGAAATTATCTATCTCCCGTCCCCTCAATATCATAAAACACCTGTCCTCAAAAAAATACAACTGCAGCACAACCTCCCTCATCCAAATTGTTAACTCCCTCATCATCTCCAAAATTGACTATTGCCTTCCCATATACGGGAAAGCTCCCACTTCCATTTTAAACCGCCTAAAAACGCCGCTATAAGAGCAGCTCTTGTGGCATTTAGGACAACCCCCACAAATAATCTTCTAATTAAAGCTAAAATTAATTCTTCTGAAAACAGATGCAAACTTTTAACCAGTAAACTCGCAAAAAAACGTATTCTTTCCCATGACTCTCCAATAGGCAAATTATCCAAAACTACAAAAAGAAAATAAAGATACCCTAGCACAATAGACAGAATCAGCAACTCCTACAAACATTTACCCCTTCCATTCTCCCCAGCAAAAAATTACACTTCTAAAAAATACAATCCTGAAATAATTCTTAAAGCCACAACCACAACCCTTTCCCGATACAACAAAAACACTACTTCTCCTATAACCTTCCACCAACTGTTCCTTTCTATTAAAAACACCCTACACAATCACAAATTTATTTACACAGATGGCTCAAAAGCCAATGATATAGTGAGCTACAGTGTTACCAATAATTCTGACATTATCAAATCTGGACTTTCTCCCCACTACTCTTCCGTCCTCTCTAGCGAATTGATAGAGATTAATGAAGCTGTAAAAATTTACTCAGTAACACCAGGCAAATTTGCTATATGCTCCGACTCCCTTTCCTCCATTAAATCTATTACAAATCCAAACAACTACTCATATTATCCCAATACAATAAAAAACATAATCACAAAACTCTATCCAAAAATTAAACTAATTTGGATCCCGAGCCACATCAGTATAGAAGGCAATGAGAGAGCACACAGCAGCAAAGAACACGCACAAATATCCCCTAATATTCACAGACAACTTCAACACCAAAGACATTGCACAACACCTTAACAAACATTATATTGACAAACTGGAAAAATTACAAAGACAAACTAGCCATTGGTACAAACAGATATAACTAAACACCCCAAAAAATTTTTCTTTTAAATCCACAAACCTCAATAGACAACCACAAATTATTATTAATAGACTACGCCTAGGACACACACAAGCTACAAACGCCCATTACATGCAATACCTTAACGATAGACATCCAACACATTCTAATAGACTGCACTGCACTTTCCTTTCCCTAACAAGATCTATATCCTTTTCCCATGAAAACCCTGTCCATCTCCTAGCAAATCCAACAACAACAAATGTAAAACAGTGCTAAATAAAAACATGTCTTATTTCGCCGAGTTATAATTTCAAACTGTTTTATTTTCATAAATTCCTAGCTTAGGTAGCTAACATGAGTATTGCATATACTTATCTCTAAATAGACCCACGC
>VNJR01007319.1:0-13058 GCA_008042585.1 Drosophila punjabiensis
AATCGGGTGTATGCTGGAGACCCCATCCAACTGGGATGCGGTTACGGACATGGCAGCAACCGTCATGAGGGAGCTAAGGCGCCGGGAGCAGACCCGACGCACTAATGGTGTCAGATGAGCGGCAACCTGACCGCCAGCCACCCCCGCGAAGTATAGCTTCGCGGCAGTCCCGCGGGAGTGGATTCTTCTCTTTCTTCAAACCTCCATTATTCTATATTTGGTAGAGAGCAGAGTAGCCGCTAGCGGAGCTCTGTTGTGCTGAGGAGCGGAGAGCGGGCGGGCGACGGCTAGTTCAACAGCCAGCGTATGGAGTTCGAAAATATGACAATGCAGCGGGCGGACGAGAGCGAAAGAGCGGGCGAGCTTTTTGGAAGCTTGGTGTGTAGAGGGGCAACAGGTGCCGCCTCCTGGCGTGAACAATATTATTTCGACAGTTTTGGAAATTTACAACCACCTTTAGCAGTACTTTCATAATTCGAGAAAAACCGTAGGTATAATTATCAACGGTTCCAAAAATTTGTGCCTAAAATTCTTGCTAGAATGCTCTTCGTTTCGCTACTGATGCTTTGGTGTATTGAGGCGTCCTTTTTTATTACCCTATGCTTAAAAGCCACTGGGCAAACGCACGCACACAGTCATGATTGTCATGTGACAACTGTTTGTTTACTCACAGTGGTTGGACGCCAGGAGCCAGTGTAAAAACCTCGAAAGCCGCTGAAAAGCAGTATTAGTGCAGAGTGATACACCTCGGGTCAAAGGTACGTACCAGAACCGGCACCGGCAGGCTATCCGGGCTCCCCGAATCTTGGTACTTGCGACCGCCATAGATCTTCAGGGCAAGGGGGTGACGTCTCTCTCGTCCAGTGAGCGCCTCTATCTCACACAAACGCCGCACACTCTCACGAATTGAAATAGTTTCCATAAGCCGCACAGTCTCACGAATTGAAATAGTTTCCATAAGCCACCTTTTTCGCTCGCAACTTTCCTCACCGCACGCAGCACAACAAGATCAGCTGATCGTAGTGTTGCGTAACGCACACGTAGGGAGCTTTCGCACTTGCGTAGTGTTGGAAAACGCGAGTAGCCCGCGCAAATTTAAAATTTAAATTAAAAGCTAAACCAAGTGTTGGCTTTCTAATTTAACTTTAAATTTGTACGAACAGCTGGAAGGCAAGAGAAGCCAACAGGCCGGGACGATGAGACCCAGGCGTTAGCGATGGCGAGAGCCGAGGAGAAGCTTATTATACGCTTTATTTTATTTTAAGCCATCTGCGACCAGCATTGAGACGCACCCGATGTCAGCGCCGCCGAAAGTGCATGCGCCGATATTCACCTTCGGCGAAGACGAGGACGTTTGTAAAGCAAACGGGAACCAACAAGAAACAAAGGGTGGAAGAACACACAGCTGCTTTAGTTGAAAGATTGAGCGCAATGCCGGATGAAATGGTGACCAAGTTCATCGACACGAAGGGCAACAACAAGAAGGTGGTTTGCCACGTCACGCAGGGGACGATCGACTCAATGATCGCTATGAAGAAGCTGCAGCTTGACATCAGTGCGTCATTGGCCGGCGGCCATACCAAGGGCTCCACGGCATGCGCAAGCCAGCAGACCACCACCACGCTGTCTGGCACGGCCCCTAGTAATACACCCGCAAGCAGACCTGGAACTGCGGCATGACAGCAGATCAAGCCCAGAGCAAAGCCCGAAATCCCCCACGCCAAGGCGGAGAGCAGCGTTCAGAAAGAGGAACATGCCCCTCGCACCATGAAGCCCAGGAAGCAGCGCTCCGATACTATCCTGATTAAGTGCAGCGATGGATCCTACGCAGACATGCTGAGGATTGTTAAGACGGGACCCTCACTCTAAGAACTCAAGGAAGGCGTGCAAGACCTGCGATGGACTGCCAATGGCGGATTCTTGTACGGATGCAGAAGTCCCTCGACCCATCCACGCAGCAACTGCAAGCGAAACGACCATCTCCGGCAAGGCGAGGGTGATCGTCATGCAGGAGACGGTCTAGGTGGAGATCCGTGATCTTGACGACTTAACCAGCGGGGAGGAGGTCACAATGGCACTATTTGCGGGATAGGACTGCGACATACTTGGCGACGCTGCGCCCATGATGCGGAAAGCATTGGGAGGAACGCAAATTTCGATGATAAGCCTGAGACCCTAGCAAGCGCGGAGATTGCTCGAGAAGGGCAAAATCCGAATTGGATGGGTAGTCTGCCGCATCCGAGAGAAAGTGGAGCCTAGGCGCTGCTATAAATGTATGGGCTTCGGACACACCCCGGCAAGATGCTGCCAGATACGGCCAAAGCCACACAGGAAGCATTTTTCAAATGTGGAGGCACCGGCCACAAGCACAATACGTGGCAAGGTAAGCCCAGATGCATTCTATGCACGCGAGGTGGCAAGACTGCGAGAGACGCAGAGCACGCGACCCTGAGCAGGAGTACGTGAAGGCCGTCAAAAGCATTAACAATGGTTAAGGTTCTCCAACTTAACCTTAACCACTGTAGATCAGCCCAAGATCTACTGTCCCAGACTATATACAACTACACAGTTTCTACTTGGCCCCGAGCTTGCATAGAGTTCAGGGGGAGCCCGTGAGTCATTCATTGACCTGACCTTCACCAGTCCGAAGCTCACCAGGAACAGCTACTGGGAAGTCACACACCTGCTCACCTATAGCGACCATGCTGCAATCGTCTTCCTTACGAGGCACAGTCAGCCACACCAAACCAACCGGGAAACTGCCTACAGGGTAAACTCTGAGATACTCCTAAGCTGCATGGACGCCAATCACAGGCGAAACAAACACCTGCGCGGATGCGATATCCGACAGGATCAAGGCAGCCTGCGACGCAGCTATGGAGAAATCCACTTAAGGAGGCCAGTCCCATGGTGGAACCAGGAAATAGCCTCAGCCAGAAGCAAATGTCTTGCTGCAAGGCGGAGATGCCAAAGAAGCCGAGGACGCACCACGCAGGAGCTGTACGAGTCCCAGTACAGAGAAAGAGGAAACTGGCCCTCAAGGTGGTGATCAGGGCAAGCAAACACAAGTGCTTCCAGGAGCTTTGCGATCCGGCTGACCAAGAACCGTTTGGCTCAGCTAAGCTAACCAGACAGCCGACTCCAACCTCCCAGCAGCATTTGGGAACAAAAGCCGCCACGCTGTTCCCGTCACAGCCGCCTCTAAGACTACCCAGCGTGATTGTGGGCGAACCGACTCCCACCTGCGAAGAGGAAGTCCTTAGTGCGCTGACAAACTGCAAAGCATCCAAGGCCTCCGGATCAGATGGCATTCCCAATACAGCTATGCATGCCATCGTGACGGCCTAACCGAAGCTATTCGTGCAGCTGTATAACATATGCATCGCTGAGCAGACCTTTTTAAGAGATTGGAAGCAGCAAAGACTTGTGCTCATCCCGAAGCCTGGCAATCTGAACGATGACCCGTCCTCATTTCGGCCCCTATGCATTTTGAATACGATTGGCAAAATATTCGACCGCATCATAGGCAATGAACATGAAAGGATAATAGAGGAGCGCGGAGCCCTATCAACCCACCAGCAAGGTTTCCGCAAGAAGCGAAGCACTATTGATGCAATCCGCGAGGTAACACAGCTTGCAGAAAATGCCATTGAAGGCGAAAGATCGCATGGAGGCTCCAAGAAATACTGCCTCGTATGCACCTTGGACGTCAAAAACGCCTTCATCTCTGCAAACTGGAGCCTAATCCTGCGAGCACTCTAGCGTGGCGGCATATCTGGCTATCTTATCCAGCTGATTGCCGACTACTTTAAGGACCGCGCCCTGCTGTACAGCTCCTATGCCGGAAACCAGAGACATTACGTGACAGGAGGCATACCCCAAGGCTCAGTCCTCGGCCCACTTCTTTGGAACGTCATGTATGACGAGATACTGAGGCTGTCGCTACCTGAAGGCTGCTCCGTATTTTTCTTTGCAGACGACATTGCGCTGGTCACGGTGGAGAAACACCTATCCAACGTCTCCACTAAATGTAGCCATGCGATAGACATTCTGATGTCGTGGCTAGCAAACAATGGTCTCTCCCTCGCCGAGCAGAAAACGGAGGCCGTACTGATAAGTAGTCGAAAGGTCGTTGAGAAGGAGGATTTCCGGGTCGGCTCGACCACCATCGAGTCCAGCCCGACGGTTAAGTACCTTGGTGTTCTGATCGACCACAGGCTGAATCGGCTAATCCCTGATCTGGACCAGTGGATGCATAGACGTCACGGGCAAGTCGACTTCAACACAACGCAGCTGATCACGCAGAACACGCGGCAGCGGAAAATCGGGTGTATGCTGGAGACCCCATCCAACTGGGATGCGGTTACGGACATGGCAGCAACCGTCATGAGGGAGCTAAGGCGCCGGGAGCAGACCCGACGCACTAATGGTGTCAGATAAGCGGCAACCTGACCGCCAGCCACCCCCGCGAAGTATAGCTTCGCGGCAGTCCCGCGGGAGTGGACTCTTCTCTTTCTTTAAACCTCCATTATTCTATATTTGTACATTGACTTTTTTCATCTTTAATTAAAAAACAAGAAAGGAAGCTAACTTCGGCACGCCAAAGTTGGTATACCCTTGCAGATTCCAATTGTGTGAATTATAATCTATCCCAATATAATATAATACGAACTACTTTCATATTCATACAATTTTTACAGTTTTACATTTTTGCTACATTTTTTTTACATTTTTACATGTAAAGTAAAATATTTTTTTTCTCCACATTTACTGATCGTTTGTATGGCAGCTATATGATATAGTCGTCCGATTCTTATGAAATTTACAACAAAATTCTGAAAAAATATGAACCACTAGTATCTAAAAGTAGAAGAAATTATGTTGAAAACAGACAGAGCTATAATTTTTTTTTGAAAATTTCACGACCGTTCGTATGGCAGCTATATGATATAGTAGTCCGATTTCTATAAAATTTAATCTAAAAATCGGAATTAATATATAAAGCTTATAACCGAGAGTTGATCAAGATATGTTAAAAAACAGTGAAGTTATAATTTTTTTCTACAAATTTACGGATCGTTTGTATTGCAGCTATATGATATGGCCCGTTCCGACATATGCACGAGTGAGATTATATAGAAGACTATCTGCAAAGTTTCATTCAGAGAGCTTCAAAACTGAGGGACTAGTTTGCGTAGAAACGGACGGACAGGCGGACAGACGGACAGACGGACATGGCTAGATCGACTCGGCTGTTGATGCTGATTAAGAATATATATACTTTATAGGGTCGGAGATGATTCCTTCACTGCGCTGCAAACTTCTGACTGAAATTATAATACCCTGCAAGGGTATAAAAAGAAGAAACAGTCCTTGGTTGGGTATATATTCAAGCAGTTCCTGGAGGTAAATATCATTCAGTGACCATCAGTCAGTTTTAGCACCAGCTCTTTAACCTGAATCAACAGTCATCGCCACCACCAGGTTCAGCACCAGGTCCTGCACCAGCTCCAGCACCAGGTTCAGCACCAGCTCCATCACCAGCTCCGACACCAGCTCCTTCACCAGCTTCCACACCAGCAACACCAACACTAGCTCCAAGATGAATCCGAACAGCAACAGCAGCAGCCCCACCATCAACAGCACCAAAAGCATCAGCACCAACACCAGCTCCACCTCCACTGGTAACAGTGCTTCAAATTTACCTCTTAAGGGTAACCCAAGCGGATATTGACGCATTAGTACAAGATATAGAGGACGATCCTCTAATGAAGACCTTTAACTCATGCAGAGTTAAAGGCAAAATTTGTTTTAGCGAATTGCCTGTGAATGTTCATTTGGACGTTGATATGGCAAAAAGGGTGAGTGCGAAATTTGGCTCAAAGATTAAAGTTGAGCCAGACACCCATTACGTTTACCTCCCAGAGAGCAAAGAAAATAGATGCTTGTCAAGTTTGAAGATGAGAAAGCATATTTTTATTTCAAAATGTAAAAATAAATAATAATAATAAATAATAAAGATAAAATAGAACACCATTTTTTTGGGATATTGGAAAAAAATTATTTTTAAATTGGGATTGGGGATTGGGTTAAAATTTTATTTCACCTTTTTTTATTTTCAGGAAAAAATACAAATAAATAAAAAATCATTTTTGAACATAAATTTAAATTTTATTTTAATTTGGGAATAGGGAAAAATTTATTTTCTAATATAATATATTTTCTAATATAATAATACAAATACATAAAAAAAACTGATCAGCTACCAGGTCTGTTTAACTGGTCATCTAACAGGTCTGATTAACTGATCAGCTACCAGGTCTGATAAACTGATCAGGTTATTAGGTCTGTTTACCTGATAAGGTTTTCTGATTTATGCTATATATGTTATCAAATCAATTTTTATTTATCAGTTTATTTTTCAATCGCAACGGAGTTATATCCACGTCTGCTAAACGAAAAAAAAAAATAATAGAAAAAATTAATAAAGTGAATGAAAACATTTTCAACCAATTAACAAAAACTTGAAATGCTCTTAAAAAAAATGCTCAGAATTAAAACAAAAACAAATACAAAATATTATGGGACTGGAAGAAACATTTAAATCTATAACCAAAGAGTATAGAACTATATAGAGAGGAAATGTCATAAAAAGAATGTGTCGTATGGCGGGTTCCAGCGGTAGAACCCGCCAGAAGTTTGCAGCGCAGTGAAGGAATCATCTCCGACCCTATAAAGTATATATATTCTTAATCAGCATCAACAGCCGAGTCGATCTAGCCATGTCCGTCTGTCTGTCTCTCTGTCTGTCTGTCTAGCTGTTTGTCTGTCCGTTTCTACGCAAACTAGTCCCTCAGTTTTGAAGTTATCTTAATGAAACTTTGCAAATAGTCTTCTATTTACTCTCACTCGTGTATAAGTCGGAACTATATCATATAGCTGCCATACAAACGATACCTAAATTTGTAGAAAAAAATTATAACTTCACTGTTTTTTAAAATATCTTTAAACATATCTTAATCTCGGCTATGAGCTTTATATATTATTTAAAAATGTTGTATAAAATGTTATTAAAATCGGAAGACTATATCATATAGCTGATAACGATCGGTAAATGTAGAGGAAAACTATATTTTGTACAACTGTTAAAATAAACTAATTATAAAAGTAGATCAGTTTATATTAGATATTGATAGATTATAATTGATACGATTGTAATCGGCGTGCCGAAGTTAGCTTCCTTGCTTGTTTTTTTTTTTTATATATATATATTTTGCGACGCCCCGCGTTGCAACTAACAATCACAAAACAACAAACACACGCAAAACAAAGAAACATGAAGAGCTGAACTGAAGATCTCTATATTTGTTATTACCATGAAGTAAGCTTTTGTTATTAGCAATAAGAATTAGGGTTAAGAATAAATAAATCGAATGAAGATGATCGATCGGGCAGCACCATCGCAACAGCTGTGAATAAATCGAATGAATATGACCGATCTGGCAACACCATCGTCGGAACAGCTGTGGGTAATCGAATGAATATGACCGATCCGGCAACGCTGTCGCCTATCGGCCGTCAGAAACTATCGGTTATCGATCCCGGTGAAACAGCTGTCAGCCGCCTATATAAAGCGACTCACCAACCAGTGCGACTGCACTTTTGCGGAACAGCCGAGCAGACAACTGGTGATAAAGCAGTAGTAGAGGGTTCAGCCCTTGTTGGCGGACCTTAATAGTTAACACTACTAGGTGCGTATGACCACACTCGCACAGGTAGCAGAGACTTGGGTCCTGGCCTAGCCCTTGATGGCAGACCACGAATAGGGGAGGGCGTCGAGTAAGGTTCACCGTACTCACGACAGCAGGCGTAGGAGGGGAAAAGACCCGGCCCTGGTTGGCGGATCTTGCAGACATAGGGTAGCTGTTTGTGTGTGTGTGAGGAGGCTTAGATGCCTAGCAAATAGTACATAAACTAATAAAGAATCCCCATACATGTTTGGTTTATGTTTCTAATTTTCTATCCATGTGTTGTTAAGGTACATTTTTTGTTAGTACAGATTCTTCACTTAATAAATATATTAAAAAAAAAAAAAACATAAACTAATTGCCTTTGAGTTGTCGAAACTAGCGCTTGAACTAGGTGGACTGTGGTTTGGTAGAGTAAAATGCCTTTTTAGTTGAAAACGATTACTGACTTTGTTGGTAAAAATATAACGATATTTATAGCTTAAAGTGATTAACAAATATGCTTATGTTTACAGAATTTAGTGTGAAAGAGTAATGGGTTGCTGTGTTGCTTATCGAATATGCGGAAATGAGACCATTTCCCCATTCCACTTCATCGTCGTCAGCAGAATATACTTATGCGCTTGACCTAGTAACTTTACTTTATTGTGGCTTCATATGATATTGCTGCGATTGACGAATTACAAATTATGTATTATTGCTATTGTCGTAATTATTGTGGCGACTTAACATTCTCCCGGCCGTTGAACGGGTGTTCAACCGGGTGATGTCGAACGCAAAACTCCGTGGGGTAGGTTCAGGTGTTGGCTGCTCACTTATTGTCCGGGGCTTGGAACTTCGTCGTTGTCATATACCAACTGCAATGATCAGTATAATTGATACTGCTAGGGCCACGTAGGCCGCTTTTTGTTGATGTTGTACATCGCTGACTTCATTCTCCCACTTTGCATCCTTCAGTTTGGCCAGCTGCTGTTGTAGGAAATCTAATTCGCCTAGTTCGGCATCGGCTACCTTGGTTGTAGCTTCTTTAACTGGTTTTGATGTCTCTTCTACGTTGATCTGGGTGATGTTGCCAAAACGGACATATGTTGATTTTGTCTCACTGAGCTGAGTGCTGAATGTGCTAACATTGATTTTCGAGTTGCGCGCAGTGCAACCTGACTCGAGTGATAACAAGCCCATTCCATCAATGTGTATTGTAGACGGAATTCCCTTGCACACAGCTTGAAGGTTGATTGGACTGTGGGTTGCAAACATCAATCTGTTTCGTTAATGTGTTGCTGACCATATAAGATCGGCCTTCGATTGAACCATCTCACATATTGTTTCAGTCTTGTTATTGAATAACTGAAATTCACATTGATTGTCCACGCTTAACATAGCCTGATGATTGATGCATATGTGCTCATCATTTGGTAGTTGTAGACATTGCTCAAACTCGTCCTTAGTTAGTCCCATGAACTGATCTCTATGGGCATTGACGGTTATGATTTCTGTTTTAAGCTTAAATTCATGCCAGTTTCCTTCCTTCAATACTGGGATGGGGATGATGCTAAAGACTTCTTGCTGTGCCGTGGACACTAACGGTAGTGTTATTTTGAAGACAACATGGTCTGTAGTGGTTGTTCCCACGGCATGCATGATTCTATAGAGTTGAATAACATCCTTGGATGATACTGGCAGCTGTTGATCCGGTGGGATATGCTCCCTAATCTGATCGAGTTGATCCCTCAGCTGTTTAGGAGACACTAGTATGGGGCTAATTGTTCGATGACGAATGTCGGTAAGTCAGTTTGCATCCGTTGCATTCCAGTTGCCAGTAGAGTTAGCTGGGCTGTTAAGACCATGAATGCTTGTTGCAAGTAGTCGCCTTGATATTTTCCTTGTTCTTTGTTGAGAGCATCTATGTGTCGCTCTATAGATCGGATGCGATCGTTAGTGGCTGAACTGCTTTTTCTGACTACATTGATAGTGGAATCCAGAATTGAAGTTTGATTTCTCAATAGCATCATCAATATGTCCTCGTTGGATTTGACATAATTGATGACCTTGGACATATCTTCAGCGTATTTAGAATCAAGCACGCCAAACAATGAATTCGCCACGTTACCGATTATATTCAGTGGTGATCTGCGCTGCCGTGAGTGGTTAATCAGCTCATTTCCGGATTGTAAATCGGTGTTTAAATGTTGAAAATGCGCATATATAGAGTTACAGGCATTGATGTTTCGTAATTCTGAACACTTATGTTTGAGTTCAGCTATTCCGGCAGTCAATATTCTCATATCACTCCAATATGGCTGTAAGTCATAGTATACTATGATATTCCATTCTAAAATCGCCATTCTTGAGGTCCCATCTTCGATGGCGCTGTGAGGACGTTTAATGGCTTCATTTTCTTTTAATAGCGGAGCAAGACGAGTTACTGGTCGTTTGAAGATCCCAGATGCAGTCTTCACATCTACTACTCGGACATGGTTGTCCTTACCGGGATACGTTTTCACTATTCGTCCCATCGGTCAGCTCATCACCGGCACGTTGTCTTCCTTGACTAGTACTAGTAGTCCTTCCTTCAAGTCTTGTGACATGGTTTTCCACTTATTATTTGGAGCTCTTGTAAATACTCCATAGACCATTGATCCCAGAACATTTGCTTAAGTCTGGACACTAATTCCCATCTCTTCACTAACGTTTTCCCGGATGACGCGGGATTTGTATCGGGAGGAGCCGTCAACGGTTCACCAATCAGAAAATGACCAGGAGTCAGAGCTGATGTGTCAGTTGGATCAGACGACATTGGTGTCAGGGGTCGAGAGTTGAGGATGGCTTCGACTTCCACGATTACGGTGTTTAGCTCCTCAAATGTTAACGAAGCTGTAGCTGTGACTGATATCAGCAACCGCTTCGCTGATTTTACCGCAGCTTTCCAAAGGCCGCCAAAAGCTGGTGCATGGGGCGGTATTAATTTAAACTCCACTTGCCTTTTATTGCATTGGTTTATGATCTGCGCTTGAGCTCTGTCGGTGAAGATAGCTTCTTCTAATGCCTTCAATTGATTGTTAGCACCGACAAAATTTGTTGCATTGTCGCAATGAATGGTCTGACATTTTCCACGTCGACCCATGAATCGTCGAAGAGCAGCTAAAAATGCATCTGTTGTTAAGTCACTGACGAACTCTAGATGTACTGCCTTCGTTGCAAAACAGCAAAAAACTGCAATGTATGCCTTATCGGGCCTTTTTCCGCGAATCTTGTGGTGAATCCAAATTGGTCCACAGTAGTCAACACCAGAGTTGAAGAACGGCTGAGACTGTGTTACTCGGTCAGCTGGTAGGTTGCCCATGATCTGTGGCATTCATTTGGGCCGTGCTGTGGTACATCTGACACAGCTGTGAATAATGCTCCGTGCCATTGTTTTATCATTCAGAATCCAATATTGTTGTCTGGCAATGGCTCTTAGTGATTGAGCCCCGCAATGCATTTCATGCATCTCTCGCATCAGATTCTTCACGATAGTATCATTGTATGGAAGCAAAACTTGATGCTTTGCGTTATATGGAAGGTTAGATTACCTCCAACCCTTATAAGTCCGTCATTTCCGATTAGAGGGGAAAGGGACACGATCGAGCTCTTTTTGTCCACCGTTTTGTGGATACGAAGTTGTTTGTAGTCGCTACTGAAGTCAATTTGCTGAATGGTCCGCAGGATGATGGTCCTTGCATTAGTCAATTCACTGACACACAGTGTGATTGTGGGTGATCTGTTTTTCTTGTTGGAGAACCGCATCATATAATCTACAATACGTTGTAGTTTATTGAAAGAATTGCTGTGATTGCAAGTGTACAGTACGCGGTCAAGCTCATCTTGACAAGTTGGCAGGCTAACTTGTTTAGACTTGCGTTCCAGATCGCTGGGGGTGATTGTTGGTACTTTACACCATTTGTCGCGAGAACCATGTAGGAATAGCGGTCCATATAGCTAGAGATTGTGTTCCGCTAATATACTGGCGGCAATTCCTCTCGATAGTACATCTGCTGGATTGTTAGCCGATGACACGTGACGCCATTGAGACTGGTCTGAAACAGCTTGAATTTTTGCGATTCGATTCGCCACGAACGTATAATACGATGACGCAGATGCGTTTATCCAGGACAGAACCACAGTTGAAGCTGACCATAGATATCCAGGAACACTTTCATTTGGTATCCGTAAGTCTTTCTGCACCCTGTGGGTTAGCTCTGCTCCCTCTCTTTTGCTGTTGGCGCTACTCTTGACTTTGAGCACAACAGCCGAACAGATACTTGATTGTTCTTATATGTGGCGCGGATATAAATTGCCGCTCCGTATGCCCGCTCTGATGCATCGACAAACTTGTGTATTTTCTGGTTAACGGGCACTTTTCCTTCAAAGATGTGCCTTGGAATTTGCAAATCGTTCAATGCTTGCAGATCATTACGATAGCTTTTCCACTCATTTTGAAGCAGTTGAGGAAGCTCATCGTCCCAGCCCATCTTTAGATCCCACAGAATGTGCATAAATATCTTGGCTTTTACCACAACGGGGGCAAATAGTCTAAGTGAATCAAATATTTGTCACGCTTCTGAGCTTACCACTCGTTTGGTGATAGTTGACGCTTCACTCTTTTGGGATCGCCCACATAATTGGTCTTTATGTGGTATCCAAAGCAAACCCAACGTTTTAATACTGTAATGTTGTAGTGTTTCGTCCAATTTGACGTGGTTGGCGATGTCCTCTTTTGGAATGTGAGTCAAAATCTCGTTATTATTGGAGCACCACTTACGGAGCTTGAATCCGGATGGTAGCAGTATTTTGTTTAGTTGCTGTGTTAGCTGTATTTGAACTGCTTCTGGGATGCTATTTGCTCCTGTAAGACAGTCGTCGACGTAAAAGTCATGCTTGAGGACTGATGATCCAAGCGGTAAATGTTTTCTGGCCCTCTCAGCCAAGTAGTCCAAGCATTTGGTGGCTAGGAACGGGGCTGATGTTGTACCATACGTCACGGTTTTAAGTCGATAATATTTGAATTCGTCTGATGGTTTCTTTCGCCAGACGATTAATTGATGAAATTGATTCTCAGGGTTTATCCATACCTGGCGATACATTTTCTCTATATCGGCTGTAAAGACGTACTTGTGAGTGCGAAAGCGTAGCAAGATTCCAAACAGCTCGCTCTGTACGGTGGGTCCAGCATATATATCGTTCAATGATTTATTGCTTGTGGTTTTACAGGAAGCATCAAAAACTACCCGTAGTTTTGTAGTGCTGCTTTCGGGTTTCAGCACACAGTGG
>VNJR01007325.1:0-27940 GCA_008042585.1 Drosophila punjabiensis
ATTAAATTAATATGACTGCATAATATTTTACGATTGGTTATCCACAAATATTAAGTGAATACCTAGAGTAACTACACTAATTGGCTATTAATATTTCTATTAATATATATTTGTTCTGAACACAAATAGAAAATAATCAACAATCTAATTTAATCAACTTTCAGGAATCATGGAACTCTTCCACGAGCATGACTAATTACTCTTTCCTAATAATTGATTTAGACTATCATAGAAGCGTATTGACCCTGAACATACATAGATGACTTAATCCTTTCAAATCCACCACATACTTGGCGAGACAAGCTGTTTTGGTCGTCCAATCTATTTTACTTCTTCTGCAAAATAGTATTCAGGTTCAATTATATAGAAAACATATTTTCAAATATGTCAGTTGTCCCTAACGTAAGTGGCATATTCTTTTTATGGCTCGCTCATCTGCTATCCTTGCTATCTGAAGGGTTCAAAGAAGTAGGAGCTAGATAGTCGCTCCGAATATGAATTTCCTGCTAGTTGAGACAACCAATAGAATTAAAGGACAGTAACTGGAGATTGATGGAGAAAGGGAAAGAAAGAAAAAGAGAAAACAAAATATTGCCTTTCAGCTTAATTCGAGTTCAGGATGCTGGTAAACTAACGGTAAGCTACCGATTAACTACTGAGCCTAAATCCAGTCGAGTCAACCTTGATCCTCTGTCTGCTATCACACTCCTAGTCTTGCGAGCGGAGTTAAATCCTGGTTTGGTAGGTTTAGCTTTCCTGCACCCCAAAACTATTCGCGAAAGACAGTTGTAAAGACTGGTACAAGCGCAATGTAGTAAATCCTAATTTTTTTCCTCGGAGGTTTAAACTGGAGTCTAACTCAAAACCGCAGTCTGGGTTTTAAGGATCTAATTGTTTTGATCAACTATTTATTTTATTTCTAGGACCTGTCAGATCGTCCTTCAGGCCGCACGTTGGGCGCCAATTTTATTAATTATTGTTGCATATAACGTTCAAGTACAGAAAAAATCCGGTACATGAGAAAACGAGCGGATGGTCCTATTTCGCAGAGCGATGATTTTCCGGCTCAGTGTTAGTCGGGCGTTGGGGAGGTTCCTTAAATAATCTGCTAGGCTCATTGCTCGCTGATATACAATAATAAATAAAAAATCACGTGCGGGTGTAAGTTTAGTCCTGGTTCTTAAAGGTCAATATATAGAAACAAAAGAGACACGGGTAGAAAAGGAAATAGCCTGAGAAAAGAAGAAGTCGATTCATACACAACCGAATGTGCCAGCTCAGGTGTTATTGAGCGGTGACATCCCCACCCTACCAATGATCGCCAAAGCACTATGTTCCTAAAGTATAATAGGCGATCCCTTGTCCCCTAAGTCATTGCTTCACTTCCGATTGCCATGATTCCTGAATAAAATCGTCTACTCACACTTCATTATAATGTTTATTTAGAACTATCTATATATGAATTAGGAATAATTTTGATATTTGACTTAAAATTACTAAGGAATGAATTTCATAGAACATTAGAATTTAGGTTAATTAATAATAATAAGTATTTTAAATAATAATAATAACTTCATTTATTTTTCTCATTTTGCTTTCGGTTTCAGTTTAATCATATGAGAGAGAAAAAGATGGCCTATTTTAAAATATCTACCGTATAAGCTTATCAGAAACTATATGATAATAATATTAAGTATTTTTAAAACTTTTAATTTTCCATTAATTTTTCTCAGTGTAGGTATTTGTGTTCGTTTTATATATTTTTTTTAATTATCCAGTTTCACTTCCATACTTTATTAAGAAATAAAACTACTTAATTTGCGAGATAAGGTTTAAACAAAGAAATAATATGATTTAGCAAAGTTTAGGAAAAGCAAATCAAATAAAAATAATAAAATATACAGGCCTGTTCTAGTTTCCACTTCCCCAAAATTTATTCGGATTCAGATCCGCAAAATCAGAAATTAATTATTTTAAAATACAATGCGACTATGAAAATTACAATTGAAAATGGAATTTCAGTCTCTAATGCTTAAGGAACATTACTTCATAACTGAATTAGCTAAAGGTAGCATACTTGATTTATAAATAATTCTTTTGTGGTTGCACCTCAGAATCGGTTCGACTCTAACCTTCCGCAATGTTGCAAATCCGTCGCCCGTGTTCTAGTTTCCGAGCGGAAAAGTCGATGCTGACGGGGAAATTGTTAGGGCTGTCAGCGTTCCAAAATAAACAGATGGAATATGCTTCATATTCATTTTGAACAATTGTCATTTTATTTGTTCTATTATTCTAAGAACTATTATAAATATTCCCTAACAAAAATTTTGTTTGGTAAAAACACTACTTACATTTTTGTACAAACTGTGCGCAATGTGAAGGGAAATTTTTCCTCGACTTGAGTTGAATTTTGCAGCACTATCTATGAGAATTTCGCAACACTGTCACCAATCAGCTGACCGGCAAACGCAAGTTAAATTTGAACCATTTAAGTAAAAAAACGTTAAATATCCTAGCATTGTGTTTAAGTGTTGGTTGTTACGTCGAACACTTAATAACTGTCGTCTCCTTAACTCGTTTACTGCTAAGAAATGCAAAAACATTTGTTGTTAAATATTAAGGTAACAATCTTTAAATCAGGGCGGGCAAATCAGCTGTCATCTGCATGAGTTTACCAATACTTCATGTCGATTTTTAGCACTGCCTCCAAAAACAGATGATTGCGATTTCGAATTTTAAAAATTTACTTTTTACGTCCAAAAATGGTTGTACCTTTGATTTTCTGCAATCAATCTGTACCCTATTAACGTTCTTAGGTTGGAAACTATAGAAGGCCAAAATTTGATCAGACCCTAATTAGCAAAACTGTGACAAAATAAACGTAGTGGCCAGCTGATTTTTTTGGGAACAAGAGGGACCAAAGGGAAATTTCGAAAAAAAAATCCTTTCGCTTATGTTAAAGGGAAATCCGAAAATGTTATCAAATCCACTTCCCAGTGGAAACTGGAACCGGCCTGATAATAATAAAGGTTATAGGTAACTTACAGTAATCCATCATTTCTCACGGCGAAAGATCTTTCTCCAGGTGCTATATGGTTATGGCTATATTATTTAAAATTTGATTCGCACTTGTACTCCATTTCTTTTAATACCTAACTTTTCTGTCTAACTGTATAACTGTACAAAAACTAAACTAATAAGATTTTTTTTCTCACTAACCCCTACATTTTTAATAATATTAATAAAATTTATTTAGATAACTTCATTATTATTCAATTTGAGTAGCCTCAGCCATTCTCATTTCTTCTCGCGTATTCGAAATCCATCCGTAGTTATATAAAATTATATTTGAGGACCAAAAGGGAAAGCGAAATAATTAAAGAAAAGAACAAAAAAAAAATTTTAACAAATTATGAGCATTATTCCTTCTTGGGCTATTTATACACATTATTTTTCGCAGTGTTGTGCTTCTATTTGAAATTACACGATGGCTCACATTTTCTAGCCTTTAATTAGTTTAAACTATTTTCACTTGTTGTTGTTGTTCTAAATTCCAAACACAACTTAGGTTATGTGCACTTGTTGTTGTTGTGCCACCAAAAACACTGACAACTTAGGTTATGTTCAATGGGTGTACTAGTTGTTGTTGTAATGCAGCGCGGGCATTGAGGTTATCTTCCTTTGTTGTTGTTGTAAAAATAAAAAAAAACTAAGGAGTCACATGTCACTAGTTGTTGTTGTTATTCACAGCTTCGAATTTGGTTCTTTTCACTTATTGTTGTTGTGCAAAAACACAAGAGAGAAGATCACTAGTTGTTGTTACGCCGCTCTCGCCATTGAGGTTATTTTCCCTTGTTGTTGTTCTTGGCCGATAGGGCTCCACTGGCCGATATGAAAATCGAACTCCGCTGGCTGAAGATCAAAACTTGGTGGTTTCGATGGCCAAGCTGGCCAGAGATGTGGTCCCGGCTACACGGGCGAGACTATGTAGGCAATTAATTATGCGAGCCGATATGCCGCCTGATTTGAATTAAGCCACCAGAGGGCTCCATGGCTAGTGACAAGCGCTACTACAAGGTTCAATAATTATGTCCTGTCGGAAAATCCTGGACTCCGGCACCATTTTTTCCATAATTCTTTTATTTTATTTCAGAAAAAAGTATTCCAAACATTTTATTTAAATCAATTACCACTTCAACACAACTCATTTTCTCTGTATATACGGTTCCAGAGAATCTCGTAGAACAACCAAAACATAAATTTGTAAAGAAAAGACGAAATTTTTTGCTAATATGCAGCTTTTGATATACAGTGCATACATTTTCGATTACCTTAAGTTTAAAACAAAGTAACATCATAAACTTAAGTAAAAATTGGTAAGCTTCATAAACAAAACTTGGTATGTAAATATTACTTTATTTCTTATCCAGAAAAAAGGTATAAATTTATGTATTTTTGTAAGCATTTTACTCCTGTTTCTCGATGCCATTTCTTATTTGTAGTAAGGTTTATTTTAAATTTTTTCTATTGCAGAAATGTGATCGGGAAGTTCACCATTTTTAAATCTTTCCCACATTCGCAAAAACAATACTTCTAGACCTTTGGCATACTGTGAACAATCAAATAATGGACTTTCCACTCGCGCTTTCCATACTTTAGCTCGAACAGCTTTTAAATGTTCCCTTTTTGTTCCTAAACGTATAGCAATATCTTGGTATTCTTCCCTTGTATGCGCTATTAATTCTGGACATCCAAGGGTTGCAAGCTGAGAAGCCGCAACTCTGAAAAAAAAAATAAAATAAAATTAGTCAATATAAAAATGCTTTACTATGATTAAAATCATTTTATGGTTTTAATATTTCTCTCGAAAATTGTAGTTATTATACACTTGCAACGGATATTGCGATTAAAGCCAGAAGCTTGAAACGCAGGAGATAAATGCAGCCTGTCTGTCCTTTTTTCCGTTTCTACACAATCTCAGTTTAAAAACAGAAAGGAAGCTAACATCGGCACGCCGAATTTTGTATACCCCCACAGATTCCAATTGTATCAATTGTAATCTATCCCTATCTAATATAAAATTAATTACTTTCATATTCATTAAATTTTTACTGTTTTAAATTTTTTTACATTTTTACATGTAAAGTAAAATGTATTTTTCTCTACATTTACCGATTGTTTGTATAGCAGCTATATGATATAGTCGTCCGATTTTTATGAAATTTAAAACGAAATTCTGAAATAATATGAAACGCTTGCGTCTTAAAGTAAAAGAAGTTATGTTGGCTTCTAAAAATTTTTCTACCGTTCTCATGGCAGCTGTATGATATAGTAGTCCGATTTTTATAAAATTGAATCAAAAATTCTAAAACAATATATAAAGCTTAAAACCGAGCTGTTGATTAAGATATGTTAAAAAACATTGAAGTTATAATTTTTTTTCAAAAAATTTACGGATCGCTATAAAAAATAGTTAACCGATCCAGGTCTTTCCGACATATTTACGAGTGAGAGTATATCGAAGACTATCTACAAAGTTCAAAATTCAAAGCTATTTATACCTAATATAATAATATAAGTATAGGTATAAAATATATATTCGTTTAAAACATTTTAAGTGGTTTACGCATTTTTTTTTTAGTTTGTATCACCATTAAAAGCCGAGTCGATCTAGCCACGTCCGTTTCTACGCAAACTAGTCCCTCAGTTTTGAATATCTGAATAAAAATTTGCAGATAGTCTTAGAGATACTCTCATTCGTATATAATTCGGAACGAGCCGGATCGGTAAACTATATCATAAGCTGCCATATAAACAATAAAACAATAGTTACAAAAAAATTATAACTTCACAGTTTTTCAAGATATCTTCTACTTTCGGATATCTAATTTTTGTATTATTTCAACATTTTTGGATTTAAATTTTTTAACATGTCTCACTGTACTTTGGGATATAACCATTTTTTTTTTTTTATTTCAGAGTTTTATTTTTAATTTTATGAAAATTGAACGGCTTTATTAAATAGGTGACATAGGAAAAAATTGTACATTTTGAGGAAAATACAAAACTGTAAATGTTTTACAACTGTAATTGTAAAACTGTAAAAATAATATTGATATGAAATTATTTATTTTTAATTCATATTAGATATTATGTTATGAAATATTAATAATTCCTATCTTCAATCAATCTTTTTGTGTAATTTTAATTTTTTTGTTTAAAAATAATGATTATACTAATTCTTATTTTTTTAATCAGGCAGGTGCCACTGAAGCATTAAGGTCTTGCCACGCGAAAGCACTGAGTGTCATTCTATACATAATCCTAATAGAACATTTTATGACAACACAGCACGAAGGAGCACAGAAGATCAGAAATATGGCCAGAGTATAATAGAAGACGGGCGGCAGAGCTGATATCCAAGAGTAAAAATAACATCAGAAGGATAACGGCTGCCGACACCGGCCACTGGCAATGCACCTAAAGATGGGTCTACTCTACAATTGGGCAAACAATATAAGTCAGTTTTAAGAGTTAAGCAAACTTTTTGTGTTAAAAAATTTATGTTTTAGGGGCAAACGATTATATTTATTTTAAGCAGACAGGCAACCTTTTTTTGTTAAAACTATTACGTTTTAGGAAGTGAGTAAATGGTAATAATTGGATTAAAGATATGGAGGTGATATAAAGAGTTTTATGTTTTAGAAGGTGGGCAAACGATAATAATGAATGGTTTTAGCTAAAAATATTTAGTTTAAGGAGGGTGGGTGGTAAAACGGTATTAGTTAGTTTTAGGAAGTGGGCAAACGATGATTTTTAGTTTTAATGGCATGGGTTTTTTGCTAAAAATATTAAGTCTTAGGGGTTGGTAAATCGATAATATTTACTTATAAAAGGTGGGCAAACGGCAGGCAATACATACAATACAATTCCTTTGATAAAGAGGAGCAAAGTTTTAATGTATTGAAAAACATTTCATACTGATTAAAAAATTGCCAGCTCGGACCACAAGAAGCGGAAAAACAGCCAGTCAATACCATCTTAGTTTACCCGAATGACACGGAGCTCAGCTTAAATTGGAGATTACCAGGATGAAATACTCACGACATTAGTCTACCTACCTTTAGTCAAATAATGCGTTTCTCGATATTTCCCTTGTTTATGTGTCTTGGTCTACGGCGTAGCAGCTCGCTCCTTTTTGTTCTTTACTACTCTAAATAGTCTGCTTTTAATGTCACACTAATATGAAAATTGTTTACTAATATAAATAAAAATTAAAGGTTTTTCGTCCCGCTTACAGTTAGTTAATAAAACAGGTTTATTAAAAACCATTACCGTATAAGTATATACGTGATTTAGGTTTTAAACTGTTTATTACTATAAAGTCGCAGGCAACATTCGTACGCATTCAAAGTAAAAAAAGGATGTCAAACAAAATTTTCATGTTAAGCTCAATGGTGCAAGTGTTGTTTTTTGCTCGTAATCAAGATTATTAAAACAAAAAAATTGAAGGCTACGCACGCGTAAAAAATATAAGTCAGTTTCGCGGCGAGATGTTTGATTTGATTGACTGCAACAAGACCCCAGGGATTATTTTAATTAAATAAATTTTAAAATTTCAAGCGACATGGCTGGCGAAAATCTTCCAGCTGAACTTTCTAATGGCAATGGGCACTAAATTTCTCCGTACAACAGGTAACACGTGCTCTGTCCTGGGTAATGCAGGGCCTAGCTTAGCTCACGGTTCGTTTCCTTCCGCTTAAAAGCCGCAGGAAATAAACAACTAGTCATGGTTGGAAGTTACACCTCTGAATTGACGGAAGCAGAACAGGAAAGCCTTGGTTTGCCGAAACCAGGCAACAAGACCCGCGTAGGGACGGGCCAAGGCATGTAAGCGATGGGATCAAGGCTAAGGCACAGTACAAGACCGACCTTCGCATCCAGACCCGGTTCCGGAAAAAAAACGTCCTATCCCCAGAGGAGAAATTAAAGCTTACCTCGGTCGAGAAAGGATCGGGGCACTTCCCCAAACGCCCTCAAAATTTTTAATTATTGTTTATGCTGAACTAAGGGGAGTCATCTATAACTCCAGGGGAACATCACTATACAAAAAATGTACCTTTTTTTTAACTCAAGCATTTTTCTTTCTCCTAAGCTTTTTGAAATTTGGGACATCAGGTTACCAGGCCCTAACGTCGACAATTATGATTATAAGTTTATTCACAAGGCAGGTCTAAAAATTCAGCACGTTGATGCTTTAAGTAGATGTTGGAAAGTTATGATAATCGAAATAAATAGTTTTGAAAAAAGTTTAGTTATATGTCTAGCCAGAGAGGCAAAAATCAAGCATTTAAAGATTTTGTTTGTTTGAAAAATAGGATTGGTCGCGTAGACTAAGGTTACTATAGAAATTTCAATATATTATAAAAACAGCGACAGCAAGTAATCAACAACGATCAAACATCGGCAGAGCCAACTTCGACAGAGCCAGCACCGAAGAAACCGACTAAGAGCGGCAGCGCCGCTATAGGAAAAGGAGCAGAGCAGCTTGATGAACAACCACCGAACACTGACAAACTACACCAAAGAAGGCTACACAGCACTGATGGTGAAAGACATGGAGTCTCACGCCGAGGAGAAGCGCGTGTGAGCCGGCCAAAAGGCACTCCCAACAGTGGAAGGCCAGCGATGTGTTGGATGTAGGGAATAGCAGTAGGGATAACTAGAGTAAGGGTTTTGGATTTATATTAAATAAAGACTACGAAAACCTGACGATAACACACGGCTTATGTTCTTTCACAGGCTCCTGTTGCAAAAACTAAGGCGAACCGGAGGCCACGACTAACGGAGCCATGCCTCTAAAAGGTCCAATGCAACCTCCCTCTCCGGCCCAGAAAAACCGACTTCACTGGTTTAGAAAATTGGCTCCTGTCTGACTGGCCCGATTCCCTGGATTCCTACTCGGATTGGTCCTGTCCAGGTCTGGACGACTGCCCGGCTGCACAACCGTGGGTAACCAGGATGACGGACCGATTCTCCCACGGCTGGTGGGCCGAACGTAGTCTCGCACCGAACAAAGCCACGCCTTCCACTGATACATAATTTTCCTGACTGTCTCCGTATATAGAAATGTTTTCAGTGAGGGCCCTGGTCTAACTGAAGTTTATATCCTGGCCCGTGATTGGCATCCTTGCAAAGTCATGTGTTTAACAAATGTCATAATGAAATGTGACATGTAGGCAGGGACACGATGATAAATAATTGGATTCCTAATATTAAGACAAAAGCTTTAAAACACATTGAAAACTGCTTATTCTTATTCATCTGGTGCGTATTCGCCATAAACAGGAAAAGGTGAATATTTTTTACATTGTCTACCAAAAGGTGATAAACCTTTTTAGTTGATTCACAAAGATCATTATGGGTCGGTAAGCGCAGAAAAAGCATAAATTTGTTGTTGTAGATAGTTTACGAAATTTGTGAGTCTTTCTACGACAAAGACATCAAATAGTCAGCAGGCGATTGCATGTCTGAGAGATTACTTTAGAGCATACAGCATGTTTATAATTATAGTTTCGGACAGATGTAGCTGTTTTACTTTTAGTGATTTCGAAGTTTATCGATGAATATAAAATTAAACACAATTACAGGATTGCCGAAAACAAATGGACAAGTTGAAAGGATAATTAGAAGTTTGTGTCCGCTGTTAAAAGAACACTGCATTGGAGAACAAAACAGTTTCCAAGCATTATGTTATTTTGCTCTCCACAAAGAGGACACATAGTAGATGAGTTAAAAAATAATGGAAGGAGCCAATTAAGATAGTCATGAAAAGAGTTTAATAGAAACTATAAATGATGCTGTTTTAGTACAGCAGAAAGCGCAAGCTTATTATAAGATATAAAACAATTTTTAAAAGGTCGGTGCTTCAAGAAAAATGATTTAAAACAAGAAAGGAAGCTAACTTCGGCACGCCGAAGTTTGTATACCCTTGCAGATTTCAATTGTATCAATTATAATCTATCCCAATATAATATAATATGAATTACTTTCATATTCAAACAATTTTTACAGTTTTACATTTTTTACATTTTTTACATTTTTTACATTTTTACATGTAAAATAAAATGTAATTTTTCTCTACATTTACCGATCGTTTGTATGGCAGCTATACGATATAGTCGTCCGATTCTTATGAAATTTACAACAAAATTCTGAAAAAATATGAAATACTTGTATCTCAAAGTAGAAGAAATTATGTTGAAAATTGACAAAGTTTTAATTTTTTTTCTAAAACTTTTCCGACCGTTTCTATGACAGCTATATGATATAGTACTCCGATTTTTATAAAATTAAATCTAAAAGTCAGAAACAATATAAAAAGCTAATAACCGAGAGTTGATCAAGATATGTTGAAAAACAGTGAAGTTATAATTTTTTTTCAACAAATTTACAGATCGTTTGTATGGCAGCTATATGATATAGTCGTCCGATCTGGCCCGTTCCGACTTATGTACGAGTGAGACTATATAGAAGACTATCTGCAAAGTTTCATTCAGATAGCTTCAAAACTGAGGGACTAGTTCGCGTATAATCGGACAGACGGACAGACGGACGGACAGACGGACGGACAGACGGACAGACGGACATGGCTAGATCGACTCGGCTGTTGATGCTGATCAAGAATATATATACTTTATAGGGTCGGAGATGATTCCTTCACTGCGTTGCAAACTTCTGACTGAAATTATAATACCCTGCAAGGGTATAAAAACAATGGACCTTATAAAACAGCTTAAATTTTAGAAAATTATTAAGGTGTGTGGAGTATTCAGAATATAAAACACTGGTTAAAAAAGTAATTGTATATATATCAAATATAAAATAAAAATGTAAAAATTTAAGGAAGAAATTTTTATCTTCAATAGTTAACTCTAACATAACTCTTACTCGTAGTGTTATGAATGTTCGATTGTGGAGTTATCGTGCAATACTCCCATTCTTAGACGATTGTTAAAAAACAAAGAGGCGCAAGAAAAACAACACTAAAATAAAAATAAAGTTGCCACAATAGTGTGCCATATTTTATTTGAGTTTTATCGTGGTGCTAGACCTGCTATAACCATTGAGATAAAGAGTAAAATGAGATTTGTTTTTTTTAAATTCAGATAACAGAGATTGGCTGAATCGTTATAGCCAGCGGACCACTTTGTATACACTTGCAGGGTATTATAATTTTACTCAGAAGTTTTCAATCCAGTGAAGGAGGCATTTCCGACCCAATACAATTTTTTGATCAGGATCAACAGCCGGGTTTATCAAGCCACGTCCGTCCGTCTATCCGTTTCTGTTTTGTAGATTTTTAAATGAAACTTTACAGAGAGTCTTCAATATACTCTCATTCGGAGAGTGTTAAAAGTGTCCGAACAGTGCGATTGTGTTTTCCCGGGTGTTCCCTCGGAAAAGCCAAAAAAGGTGGCGAAGATAAGACGGACCCGAGCGTACTTATCTGATCAGCCTGTGTTCCTACTGATGCCGTCCGCCGTCTCTAAGTCTTCAGGTCGATGCCCAGCTTTTTGGTGGTGAGGGGTGAGTGGAGGCAACTCTTTTACGGTGGCCCTTTTCTTTCCTTTTTTTTTATTTGGTAGTTTTTCATACCAACGTTGCGGCTCAGTAGCGTATTGTTTCGAGCAGCTGCCCCAAGTCTATGGCAAGAAGGCAGGATCGAGTAGTGAAATTTCGCCCCAAAACTTTGGTGGCTATATAGGTGAACACGGCCAACCCCTCCGCCATACGGCTCACCAGGAAACGGGGCTACGGCGAGGGAGAAACCTCCGGCCACCGTTAGATAGCCCCAATTGCGTTTGCCCTGCTGTTCTTCTGTGCAATGATGGCCGGCAGTCTAAGAGACACCTGGCAGCAGCTAAAAACTGCACCGGCCTTGCCGGTTACCGAAATCCACGCCGCGACTGTGCCACAATGGCCCGCGGCGCGGTCTGCGCCTGTACCGTATCGGAAGCTTATATTTAGCCGGCGGCAGATAGGGATAGTACTGGACGATCTGCTGGCCAAGGCAAACGAACGGAAGGTCCGAAGTATAAACCAGGCCATGAAAACCGCCTTCGAAAGGCTAAAGGAGCTTCAACTTGAGCTGTTACTGAAGGACAGAATTGAAAGGGCTGATGGTGAAGCCATCGCCATGCGGAGCAATTGTGCCAGGTCGCTATTCCGGAGGTGCGGACCCGACCCTCTGCGGCTAAATCGGCTCAGACATTTCCCAAGAGTCTTTCTCGTCCGGAGAGCCCCAGCATTGCAGCCGCTTAAGACGAGCGCACGCCCCCAGGCGAAGCCACACCCAGAGTTGGCAGGTATCACCACTACCCACTGAAGACGTCGTGGACAGTTCTGGACAGTTCCGCCCTTGAGCAACGCAACCAAAAGACTGGCACGCGTATTCTTTGCGGAGAAAGGAGGCTGGTACAGCTCTGATGTACAGCCTGTACTTGGCCTGCCGCTCGCCGCGGACGTGAAAGACAGTGCTCCATCGTTAATAGTTGGTGACTTCAACGCATAGGCATAGTTGATTAGGGCAGCACCCCCACCAATGCCAGGGGCTGTGCCCCTTCTCGAGGCTTCATGAGCCTACTTAAGGCCGCTTGCGAAAGCTGTGTGTCATCAAAACGCGCCCACTCTCGACACAGGGATCCCGTGTACTGGTGAAACCAGAAGCGACTGCATCGAGGCGAGCTGTCGCTCGTCGGGCAGAGTATCAGCGGTGCCGTAAAGCACAGAAGGAGCCATCCGCAAAAGCAAGACCAAATGTTTTCTACATACCGCAATACCGCTGATCACGATCCCTGGAAAGACGCCTACTGGATCATCGAGAAGAGAATCCGTGAGACAAAACAGTATGTTCCCCACGACGTGGTGAGCGACCAGGCTGCTGCCGGCATGCGTATCAAGAGCCAGTCACGCGTTAGCGACACCATCGTACAGTCGCGGCTTAAATTTAACTCACCGTCTCACGGCCCTACGCACCTGTAACGCCTTCTGGACAGTGTTCGATCGGACCGTGTTCGTCTTAGCCGGAACTTCCCCACTGGACTTGTGATCATCAGAGAAAAAAAAAAAAGAAAAAACTTGCCCTGCACACTGCACCCAGCACTAGCCCTAATAAATTCGCTATCTTAGCGGAATACTCACCAGATGAAAAAGGTAATGACCCAGACGAAAACGAAGCTGTGGGCATGATAACTGAAAACAACATTGATAAACCTGCCAAGCCGCCACCTATCTTCTAATCGGATGTTAGTAATATTACTACTTATATTATATTGCTAGCCCACCTCGAAAGGGTGTATAGTCTATAAAGAGCTCATATCTAAACAATTAGCTACTGGTCGAAAACAGATGCATAACAAGGACCATAGTAAAAATGATTTTGCAAAATTTCAATCACATATTCTGCCTGATTAGCGTATCACAACAACCAAAAGACTATCAATCTTACGCCTAGGTTGCTGAAGAAAATATTAAAACGAATACTTCTCTAGAAAGAATAGAAAATCTTTTAGAAAAACAATTTGAACTCACCAATACCTAACTTAACATGATAATGTTACTGCTCAATAAATTATGCAAATAGGTCTATGCTTAGGAATCTGAAACGAAAAGGGCTTTTTTACCATATTCATGAAATATTTTTATTTTTAAAAACAAATGCAATCGACATTATTCTTGGTTCAGAAACACACTTCACCAGTAAATCTTTTTTTAGAGAAGTTGGATATGACTCAATAAGAGCTGATCA
The DNA here is from genome assembly GCA_008042585.1 of Drosophila punjabiensis. Taxonomy (NCBI): domain Eukaryota; kingdom Metazoa; phylum Arthropoda; class Insecta; order Diptera; family Drosophilidae; genus Drosophila; species Drosophila punjabiensis. The sequence goes on from VNJR01007325.1 coordinate 13,811, forward strand.
TCCGTCTGATAGAGCCCGTTGAGGCGCAGCAATTCTTGTTAAGAAGGGTTTGAAATTTAAAATCATGAATAGCACTAGAGAAAATGCTATGCAGGCTGCCACAGTTGAGATGAAATACATGCACGCAGATGTCTCAATCTCAGCAATATATCTCCCACCAAGATTTAAAATAAAAGAGCTCGATTTTAGAAACTTTTTTTAAGGACTGGGAACAAAGCTCATTGTTGGAAGCGACATCAATGCCAAACACCCATGGTGGGGTTCTAGACTCATTAACCCAAAGGGATCCAAATTATATAAATGCATTCGAAACAATTATATAACAGCTCTCTCTTAACTGGTAAGCCTACATATTGGGCTACAGATATTCGAAAACCCCTGAACTTGACTGACTTCGTAACATTCTCTGGTATCCCACAAACACACATGCGTATATTGGAAAGTTTCGATCTTAACCCAGATCACTCCTCGATATTAGCGACGTATAGCACTATGGCTCATATGTTAGACAGGCCCTATGAAGTCATCTCTGCCTCCACAGACATTAACGCATTTAAAAGCTTCCTAGAAGAAGCAATAAGCCTAGATATTTCGTTAAAAACAGGAGAGGAAATAGACTATGCTGTGGAGCTTTTCACAAATACAATTCACAAAGCGAGCTACCCACACTAACCCACTAACAACCAAACCAATTGTACCATTCTACTGAAATTCGAGAAAAATCCTGCAGACAAAATGTTATACAACAAAGCTGCATCTCACCTAAAACAATTACTGTCTGACTTGCGAAATGAATCTCTAGCTGCGAGTCTGAGAAATGTAGACCCTAAATCTAGCAACAAAGAGTATAACTTGTGGAGAGCAACTTAATATCTGAAGAGACCAGCAAAAAGAAACATAATCACCAGCAAAAGCAATGGAATCTGGTGTAGATCTGATAATGAACAAGATGAGGCATTTGCACAACACCTGCACACTGTGTTTCAGCCAAACGATATTAACAATCCTATAACAGAAGCTGAAATAGAATTCTTCTTGGGTTACCCTGTCAAATGAGCTTGTCTATTAAGAGAATTCACTCTGACGAAGTCTTGACAAAAATTAAATGCCTAAACCAAAAAAAATTACCAGGCCCGGTTATGGTAGACGGTTTCACTCTTAAAACTCTACCACTTAAATGTATACGGTTTCTTACGCTAGTATTTAACGCTATTCGGAGGCAAGACCCATTCCCAAGTCAATGGAAATGTGCAGAAATCATTATGATCCTTAAGCCAAAAAAGGCAGTCTCTGAGCTATCATCCTATCGTCCAATTAGCCTGTTGACAATATTCTCGAAAGTACTTGAAAAAATACTACTGAAGAGGTTGTTGCCCATTTTGGACGAACTTGCTGAATATCAATTCGGATTGAGAAAAGGCTACGGGGCCACTGAGCAATGTCATAGGGTTATCAATGAAATTGTATCTGCACTTGAGAACAAAAAATATAGTACTGCTACATTTCTTGATGTTTAACAAGCGTTTGATCGTGTTTGGCACAATGGATTACTCTACAAAAAAAAAAAAATGGCTGCCTGCTCCATACTATTTATTACTGAGATCCTACTTGTCTAAGATATGTATCTACGTGCAGCAGAGAAATGATTCGTCAACACTACTTCTCATAACCGCAGGCGTTTCGTAAGGGAGTGTAATGGAACCTGTCCTTTACACTCTATACACGTCTGTCCTAGTAACCTTTGCACTAAGCCCAGGAAACCGCCAAAATGTCGGGAAATTTTTAGAAAAAAAATTATAACTTAGTCAGTTTTCAACATTACTTCTTTTACTTTGAGACACAAGATTTTCATATTATTTTAGAATTTTGTTTTAAATTTCATTAAAATCGGATGACTATATTATATAGCTGTCATACAAACGATCGGTAAATGTGCAGGTAAATTACAATTTACTAAAAAAAATTTAAAACTTTAAAAATAAAATGAATGTGAAAGTAATTCATTTTATATTATATAGGGATCGATTAATTTGGAATCTGCAAGGGTGTACAAACTTCGGCGTGCCGATGTTAGCTTCCTTTCTTGTTTTTAAATGAGAGCCAACTTTAAACGCATTCTTTTCGCAAAAACAGCGTCCGTCGGCATACTTGGCTTTTGGTCAAAACCTACACTTATTTGGAAACTACACTTATTTAGAAAAACTTTACTGCGACAACCTGCAGAGAAAAAAAATCCACTAAGTCCAATTTTAATGGTCAAAAGACCGTAAGTCCTAGTGCACCTTGACATAATGTCAACGAATTTTACGTATACTTATACTTACGATGAAATCTTACACATGAGAAGCTTAAACCTGAAATTTAATATAGAAATAAAGTTAGTCGTTAAGAGAACTCTGATCATTGTGTTTCACCTCGGACACTACATATACTTTATAGGGTCGGAAATGACTCCTTCACTGCGTTGCAAAATTCTGAATAAAATTATAATACCCAGCTTTATAGGGTCTGAAATGACTCCTTCATTGCGTTGCAAAATTCTGACTGAAATTAAAATACCCAGCTAGGCAGTTTAAATTTAAATCATATGTTCTTGTGTTTCATTCAGATATATCTTAAACTAACATGACTAGAACAACACGCCTATTATTATTGTACAAGACTTACATCAAAATAAATTCATAATATCTTATTCAAGGGTATAAATATGAATTTGGTCTTTATCGGAAATGCCCATATACAAACCTTGAGGCTAATGTCTCCCCCGGTAAAGTTACCACCGGGGTTCCTGTCCACAGGACGTCCATAGATGTGGTATGCCCATTGCATAATGGAGTATCAAGACAAATATCAGCTAATTGACCTCGACGCACATGTTCTTCTTTTGCCGCTACATTTGAAAATATTACTCTGTCCGGAGATATACCTTAAAATGCAAATTTATTGTATAATTATAAAAAAAAACATTAATATTTATAATTACCAAAATCACGGACAGTTTTTTTGATATTCTGTTCCCCAACTGCTGGAAACCTTAGAAGCCATAAAACAGACTTGGGTACATTTTTTAAAATTTCCACCCAGGATTCAAGTGTTTGTGGATCAATTTTATATAATTGATTAAAGTTGCAAAAAACAATTGCGTCATCTGGTAACATATATTGACGACGTGTTGTTATAACAATATTTTGGGGAACCTCTTCCCCTGTTGCGGCCTTGTTATTTGTTTGAGTAGTAGCTAATCCGTTTTGAACAACAACTCCATTCAGAGAAGTTTGTACTTGTCCAGAAGCTATCATTGATACGATCTGCGTCGTACTTGGCAGCTCTGCAACTTTATGAGTTATTTCTAACGGCTTTTGTGCGTTGAGGACTTCTTTTATCTCTTTTACATCTGTATTTTCTACTAGAGGAGATAAATCTGTTGCATTAATAACCGTTACATTATCTACAAGTGAAAATTGTTGTTTGTCACAAACGATAATACGCTCCTTTAAGTGTGGAAACATCTGCTTATGATCGCCAATAAAATATGTGTGTGGCATATAAGATAACTTTTCGCTGTATTGATAAGCCAATTCCATTGGACTTGTTATTGCGTCAGTTATAATATAATCCATAAAACTAGCTCCACTTGTTCCCGGATAGCCTAACCACATTACTTGAATCGGGGCGGGACGGAGAGCGAATATTTCATTTCTTGCGCCCTTTGTGTAGCCATTCATATTTACAAGAATATTTATACCATCATTATGGATTTTATCTGCAGCTTTACCATTGCAGGGAATTTGCGAAAGATCAACAAAATGTTCAGCCTCTCTGCTTATTTTGTATCGAAACGTTGTGCCATCATCTGGACTTAGGGCATAACAAAATATCTCAACCTTTGAACGGTCATGCAAACCTGGAATGGACTGCATCAAATGTGAAGTAGGATGATTACCAAAGTCCGAGCTTAAATAGCCAATACGTAGTCTCCCATTTATAGGTAATTCTTTTAGAAAAGTATACGATTTTTTGTGTAGCACATGAATTTTTTCTAAACATAAATTTGCGTGTCTGGCTGCAATGGCTTTCCGATAGTCATGTGTCAAAGGATACAGCATAGAATGATGTGGATGTACAGATGGTAAACGGTTCTTGTCAAGCTGGTCAGCAACTATACTAACCAATTTCTTCATTCGGATTTCATAGTCAGTCCAGTCACAAACTATTTGCAAGCAATGTGCTAAATTACAATATGCATCTGGAAAGTCTGGCTTTAACTTCAGGGCAGTACGGTAAGACTGAATTGCATCTGGGATATTTCCCGAATCTTTGTGAATGCTAGCTAAATTGCTGTGGGCATCAGCAAAGGCTGGGTTAATTTGAATTGCTCGGGTGTAGCATTGAAGGGCCCCACTGACATCTTGTAACTCTTTAAGAGTATTTCCCATATTTGAATAGGCATCTGCAAATGTGGGCTGTATTCTAATAGCTTCTTTGTAATGCATTAATGCTTCCTTTAATTTTCCTTGTTGTTGCAAAACGGATGCCAAGTTTGAGTGAGCAGCAGCAAAATCTGGAAATACTTCCAATGCCTTAAGGTAAAGTCGAGTAGCCTCTTCAATATATCCTTGTTCTCTTTTTATGTTTGCTAAATTGTTTAAGGAATCGGCGTGATTAGAGCACAGTCTTAGTGCTGTGTTATAGCAATCTTCAGCTTCTTTAACCTAATGAAAATATGAATTAATTTTTTTTGACCATAACGAAAAATAACATACCTGTCCTTTCTCTTTAAGAGCATTCGCAAGATTGCAATAGGCATCGGGAAAATTAGGCTGTAGATCAATGGCCCGTCTATATGTGTCGATAGCTAAGTCAATCAGGCCTTGTTCATAGTAAACACATGCTAAATTACCATGAACTACAGCATTGTTCGGAGACAAGTTTAATGCACGCAAATAGGCGGCCACCGCTCTGAAAAATTTAGCTTTCGTTATACATAATAAATTTATTAAAAAGAAACTGAAATATTTGAAAATATATGAATTTGAAATGTTATCTGAATTTACCTTTTCCATAAACACCTGAATTTATTAAACATTAAATAAACATGTTTTCTGCCATGTAAATTCGGATCATTTGTTTTTTTTTTTTCCTGAGTCCTTATGTTAACTATTGTATAAATAATAATGTTTTGATAATCCATTTTTCATGGGCTATAAACAAATATTAAGTAAAACAAAGACGCGTGTGCTGCGATTTATATTATTTTTAGTGTACACATAAACTTATGTATATAGGTAGATATATCTAGCCTTCAGTGACGTAAATAAACACAAATAGACATAACCACATAAGTAATTAAGAAATTTAATTCGGTACAGAAATGTTTATTGGAAAACCAAAACGTTTTAACTTTATTCAATGATAAAATTTGAAAATGCAACAATCTTTAATAAAATTTTGAGGTAAATCGAAACACGCTTCTCGCTTGAAAACTAAGACATCCCATACTGCCTGCTAAATATATAGAAACATTAGATACATACATATTTGGAAAACAATTTGTGAACTATTTATAAATATCGAAAGTAAGGTATCTACTTATTTGTAATTTTTTGTATTGTTTTAATCTCATTTCCGTATAAAGTCATGCTGTCGTAATAAACTTTATCTAAATAAGTATAATAAAGTATCAAAAATAAAAGTATTAAGGAGCTTGCCAACGGCACCTGTTTTTAGAAGGCCTTTGCAGTGTCGAAAACGATTATTGAGAAGCAAACAACCCAATAGATTCCGTGTCTATAACCAACGGGGTTTCACTAAAAATCTGACTTTAACAAGGCACGTCGAGGTTTGTATACCATTGCAGATTGCAGTTGAATCATTAATAACACGGTGCGACAAAATTCGACTTTTTTTGTGCGTTCTGGATGAATGAACACTTTTCTTATAGATTTTTGCACGCTGAATCCGACTCTATAAGCAGAATTTGTCTATCACGCCAGGTTTTTGCTAAAAATTATTAATTATATGCTATTGAATAGCGCGCGCGCGTGCGTCATATAACTGCAGTGCCGCAGCCTACAAGGGGGGCGCGCGCGTGTTATTGGATCATATATAATTGATTGATTTAAAATGCGTTCAACAAATGACCACATGGACATCATTCTAGAAGTATTTCGCCGTATTTTCCGAGAAGAACGAAGTTTCTAGCACCTTCTGTTTCCAAGTTATATCACTCCAAAGTAGGCTAAAAACAGCATTTTTTGCAACTTTGAACGCGTTTTTTGCAAAAACCTGACGTGATAGACAAATTCTGCTTATAGAGTCGGATTCAGCGTGCAAAAATCTATAAGAAAAGTGTTCGTTCATTCAGAACGCAAAAATCGTGTCGCACTGTGTAATCTGTCCATACCTAATATACAGTTTTACATTTTCTTCCACATTTTCCGATCGCTGCTGTGGCAGCTATATTATATAGTTTTCCGATTTTTATGAAATTAAAAAAAAAAATTCTTAAATTATATAAAATGCTTATATAACAAAAACGATGTTGAGATGATGAAAAATGGCAGTAAAACTTTTTTTTTAATAGTCGTTCCAGCTATATAATATAGTCGTTCGATTTTCATAAAATTAAAACAGAAATTCTGAAATAAGACAAAACAATCATATCTCGAAGTAAATTAATATATATAAATATCCTGTCACGATATTTGTCCGCGATGAACTCCTAAACCGCTTAACAGATTTTGTTCAAATTTGCACGCCATATGCAGTTTGGTTCAACTTGAGAGATAAGATACCTTAGATCTTTAATTTTAGTCGTAATTTGATTTTATTAAAAAAAAAAAATTATCTGCTAGCTCCAAAAGATTCTAACAGATATCGATACTTTTCGACTGGATTGAGTAAGTAATCAATAGATGGCACTGCTATGGTAAACCGAAAACTGTGTCATATAACATACAATCCAATAGCATGATTAACTATGAAGAGCTAAGTTGTTCTCAACTGGGCACCATGCAGGGCCCAAAGACGGTAAGGAGGAACAATAAGACTTAGAAGCGTGTCAACAGGGCTTCCGGGTACCACCAGCTAGGAGGCTACGGAATCATTTAGGGTGGGCGTGGAAGCGGCAGATCACCACGATTTTTTATTTATTTATTTTCATAAAATAGTGGGCCAAAGCTGTTATTCATTTTGAAGTAATATAGTGTATACTGCAAGAATTTGCTAAGAATTTCTGCCTATAAGCTCCGTATGGAGTAGAGCTAGAATTTTAGTCAGCTAAATCTCCCTATATTTCGACAGCTGACCTGTGTAGCCAGGTGTTAGGATATTCATCCAAAAATCCATAAGAAATAATCGCAGCAGCTGTGATTGTTTCTTTAAATATAAAATAAAATTGACTTTAAAAGTGCAACATACAGATATTGGGCTATGCACAATTGCTGTGGCGATGGAGGAGGAGGCCTCCACTAAATATTGTATCTGCTTGTTGCTTTCTCTACAACTTTCTTATGAGAGAGTCTCCCCAAGATTATAACACTTTGCAAGACTCCAACTCAATACCCCAAGACACAGTTTTGACAGACCTAAGAGGATGCCGCCGAGGTTGTCCAAGACTTTTGCAAAGAAATAAGAAACAATTAAAAAGAGTACCTAAATAGCCAAATTGGATATTCACAAGTTAGTTGGCAAGCTGAGTTCGCAGGTGTAATATTAATACATAAGAAAAAAATAAATAAATGAAAATTAAAAATTAATTATAAGTTAAACATTTTCTATTTTTCTTGATTTGAATCAGGCTTAGGGGCGTTGGTTTTGTTAAGTAACAATTGTGACTTCTCATGCTCTGCAATAACTACTTCTCCAGGAGGCAGCCGATCTAGGAGATAATCCCAGTACACAAGTGCTGGTCTGGTCGGAGTAGAAGCAGAGGGAGCAGGATTAGCCTGCCCATCATCTTAACCAATTTTTCAGTAGTGCTTCTTGTGGTTAGGTCTCACAAAATTGGTTCTCATTGGATGAGATTATTATTATTATTTAATATTTATTTAGAAAATAGCAAATTTCTGGCATTGTATGGTTTACGGCTGACCGGGTAAGGAGTGTTTTTTAATGATAAGCTCCGACTCACATCAGGTGGGCAGAGGCAAGGATAGGTGTCTAAAAAAAATTTTACTGTTTACATCAAAGGACAGCTCAACATGTAGTAAAGAATATAAATCATTATAGGCTGTACATAAAACGCGGAAAGGGTCGTGCATCTCAAAATTCGATATAGTGCAATCGGCCGAAAATAACGCGACGGTCTTGAGGGGACCGAGAAACTCAACTGACCTAATAGATACGTTGAAGAAACGTGACCATTAATGAGTTTGTGAAGGAACATCACTCCGTGGCAGGTCCAACGATCCTTCAGCGAGGGCAGGCACAGAAGACGCAGCCTGTCCTTATAGAAAGGGAGGTGACGATATGATTTCCAGTAAGGTCCCCGTAGAGCAAACAAAAGGAAATGTTTCTGAACTGATTCAATAAGGTCTTGAAATTTCGCATATTGAGGTGACCATACGCACGAACAATATTCCAGACTTGGGCGAACAAGAGAGACATAAAGGAGTTTAGTGGTATAGGGATCATCAAACTCCTTCGACCAGTGCTTAACGAAGACAAAAACCCCTTTGGCTTTACCAACAACTATGCCAATATGGTCGGTGAAGTTTAAGTTATGCTTAAACAGAACTCCAAGATAAGTAACTGAGGAAATGCGTTCAAGAACACTTGTCCCAATAGAATAATTTGCAACGAAACAATTTTTTCGAAAAAAAGACATAAATTTACATTTGGAGCTGTTGAGGAATAAAAAATTGTTGTTGCACCAGGACAAAACCGTATGAGAGTTTGAATTCGTCAGTCCGTCAGTTTAACGTCATCCGCGTACATCATCACATGGGAATAAAGAACCACATCAGGCAAGTCGTTAATAAAAATGCCAAACAGAAGTGGACCAAAGTGACTCCCTTGAGAGGCACCCGAAGTTACCTGTACACGATTTGAAAATGAACCCTTAAAAGCTACTTTTTTAGTTCGGTTCGATAAATAAGTGGCGATCCAATTAATCAACAGAACAGGAAAGCCCAGGAGTGTAAGTTTTTTTATAAGTAAGAGGTGATTTACAGAATCAAAGGCTTTGCTGAAGTCTATAAAAATAACATCACTTTGTGTGTTGAATTTAAACGCGTTCCTAATGACAGCACAAAACTCAAGAAGGTTTGTGGAAGTAGAACGTTGTCTCATAAAGCCATGCTGCGAGGTGGACATTAATGAGCTACATTGGTGTTGAAGCTGAGCAGTAACTAAAAGTTCAAATAATTTTGAAATCGCTCTAAGCTTTGCAATCCCTCTGTAGTTTTCGATGTTGGATTTACTGCCCTTTTTGTGAAGGGGAATTATGAAGGATTCCTTCGAACATTCAGGAAGAAATGAAAACTGAAGAGACAACTGATACAGCTTGGACAGTGGACTACTTAGAGCACTAGCACAATTTCTCAAAAAACAGCTGGGTACCAAATCCGGACCGGAAGAGAAGGAAGGTTTGAGTGTTTTGAGGTTCTGAAGAACATCATCATCACTGATCGTGGACATGAAGATGCAATTGGAGTGCGGAAGAAGATATGGATACGATGAGGTAGTATCGAAACTAATAGATGAGTACGATGATTGGAAAAATTTAGCGAATAAGTTCGCGATGTCAGGCTCGTTAGAAGCAGACTCAGTATTGGGATGAAGACAGGATGGAAAGATTTGATATTTTCGTTTATTGCTTAGGGTTCGCCTGGAACTCGTTTCTAAACCGATTCAGGTAATTATTGTAGCACTCAGAATTATGTGTCAAAAAATTACAACGTGCTGTTAAGTATCTAGAACGTTCGACTTGCAACCCTGTTCTACAAAACTTTTTAAAAAGTTTAGACTTCACATTTTTTAAGTTGGAAAGTCGACGAGAAAACCAGTAGCGCCTTTTCTCATTTTACGTTGCAAAAATCATTACTTTTGAACCAAATAAGATAAATATAAATAAACAAATAACAAATAACTAGCAGGTAATTGTTGTAAAATTTATATATGTATTTAATAATGTGCCACGCCCACCCATTCGCCATTTTATAGGGTATCAAAGTGGAAAAATCAATTTCCTATGAAAACAATTTTTTTTTAATATTTTTTATTTAATTTTTTATTTTTATTTTATGTATTTTCTTAAATAAAAATATTTTGAATGCAAAAAGAATATATTTTAACTTTTAAAAAATAATTTTTGGCTGACGTTAAAAAAAAAATTCTTTGTCTTTTTCGTATTAGTATTATTAAAAAACCCAATGTAAGGGAAAGATTTTTCATTCAATTCAAAAAACATGAACAAATCCAAAGTTTTAACCCTAATAAACGTTTTCGCGCTTAAGTAAGACCAGATTTTTTTGGTATTCTGTATATTTTACCCGTGAGTTGCTTTGGTTAATGCCGTTGCATTTCCGCAGACGCAGCGTGACGCAGCCGATGAAATTTGATTTTGATCCAAAAAATATCTACAAAAGTCGTAGTTATAGTGTACTCGGTGGCTTTCATCGGCTTCAGAAGATATACTTTAGCAAGAAAAAAGTGAACAAAATGAACACCTGGCAGGTAATGATATACATGTGCAAGCCAAAACTCAACTGCCGTTTTTTAGCTTAGTTTACAGGTAATGAATGCATATCTACATTATGAGTAATGCTACCTGAAAGTCGACCAATTTTCAAAATTTTTTCCTATGATGCAAAAATGGAAATATTTTTCAACTTTGAATGCTCATATCTTCTACAAATAAAATCCTAAAATTGATTTTTTAGATTCTTAATCCTTGGGAAATTGTCTGTCGATTAAGTATTGTTAAAATTTTGCGACATCGACTTTTTTGATTTTTGCAACGGCTTTTGTTCTAGAGGCGCTACTGTGCGTCGGAACAAACATGTCAAAACCAGAGTATATAATGTCATAGAAACGGTCGACTAAGTTTACGGGATCGTCAGTAGGAGAGTCCAAAAAAGTCCAATCGACCGAAGATAAATAAGTGTTCATGTCAGAGAAATTAGCTTTACGAAAACAACGAAAAGTTGCTGGCTCAGCTAAAGGACCCGACAGTAATGGAGTCGATACTTCTAGAATTATCTCAAGAGTGGGGTAATAAGCGTCTTTGGGGGTGGAGAGAGGATCAATTCTAGAAACGTAGGCAATAGCAAACTCCGACGCAAAAATAAGGTCTAGGACTTTGTCACCACAGTTCCTTACATGATATATTTGTCCCAATGAAAGGTCAATAAGGCCGTGAACAAAATCATGGAGCGCAGTGGGAAAAAGAACATCCGAGTCAGGGGAGGGCATCCAAGATATGGACGGAAAGTTGAAATCTCTTATAACAATAAGGTGATCGTTAACACTTAGAGTAGAATGAATATTCGCCGCTTCGAAGTTGGCAATCACATCTATAGACGACGTAGTTACTAGCAAATAATTCGCTATCAGAGACGGACGAGTTGAGCCAAGTTTCAGTAAAGGCAATAACATTGGCATCGAAGGAGGCACTATTAACGTGAAGTTTACTAAGTTTGCCTAATAAACTGCGAACATTCTGATAGTGAAGGAATAATGAATCAATCAGTTTTTTTGAGCTCTAGTAGAGGGAGTCAGAGGCCCACGAGCCCGAGGATTACTTTTATGAATGAATTCGTGAACTATGGCATGTTCAGGCCAGACTGAAGAATCAAGAACCCTAGCCAGTAATGCATCAAAAAGCCCCAATTTTAAACGAAGATATTTCACGTCTTTGCTTAAAATTGAATTTTGAGACAGTAAATTCAGTGCTAGAAATATTTAATTTGTTGCTCAAATGGGTTTTAACGTTGTGTTCGGAAGCACCCGGACTGAGGCGGGAAACAAAGGCAAATTTTTTGGGGGCAACACCAGCTAGTGGTGCCGGACTCCTTTGTGCAACCCCAGAAATACATGAAGATTGGGGACCAGTGCGGGTGATTGGCGGCGCAGAAATTATGACCGCCGGAGGTATCACCGCGGAGGAACCGCCGCGGGAGCGATTACCACCGGAGGAGCCACTGGAGGAGCATCTGAAGCCATAGGAGCGTCGTAGGAGGCAGCAGCATGCTATGTTTATAAGCTGCAGAGCCGGGGGCACGTCGAAATTAACCGGACCAGATCTGGTGGCTGATACAACTTCTTCATCAGAGCCGTCGTCCACAGCCACGGCGTTATCCATAGATTTTTTTCGGCGGGTGAACTGCATAAGAGGAGTGCTCGCTAGGTCTGAAATAGGCAATAAGCTATCAGAAAGGTTACTCCTTGGTTTGTTTACCGAGTCACTTAGCACTTGTAAAGATTTTAAGTGATATTCCGCCTTCTGGAAACGGTTTGACAATTCCTTGGAACCGGCCGCCAGCGACTGAAACTCCAGATGAGTTTGCCTCATAAAAATTCTCATATCGGATTTAATATGTAGGCAGCTAGGGCACGGTTTGACAATTCTTTGAAACCGGCCGCCAGCGACTGAAACTCCAGGTAAGTTTTCCTCATAAAAATCCTTATATCGGATTTAATATGTAGGCAGCTCGGGCACGTCCAGTCCAATCCACTATGTTCACGTATGCGATCAGCAATACACCCGGCGTATTGCCCAAAACCGGCGCAATCGACATGAGCAAAGTTCTCACATAGCCAACAACTAACAAAGACCTGCTTAACAGTGAATTTGCGACTATTGGGACAATTGTCAGCACAGCATGTAGCCATAATTTACGTAAATAATTAATAGAAATTAGAAACACGAAATTAAATAAAATGAAAAGATATTAATAATTCCGCGGCAAAGAAAACGATCAAAACAAAAAGCAAAGAGCGCAAAAATAAGAGCTTTTATTTAAGCGCCAAGAAGTTATAAGTTTGTGTGATTGTTCAGCGTGTGCAGATCACTTGCGCCAAGAACAACATCAAAGCGATGCAGAGATAAGCGGTAATCGCGGTGCACAAGAAGAGAAAGGGAAAGCGAGTTGATAAAAATGTAAACCGAATATGTTTTTCGAGATTAAAGTCACTGTCATTATTTAAAATTATCCATATGAATACATAGTATTTCACTAAGAAAACTTTAAATGAAGGGAGAGCGATGTAAAGCGCGTCTATCTCAGAAGCTTGCGAAAGCTACTTTTACAAAATTATAAAACTGTTTCAGGTCCTGCAAAACTGAACCCTACAACGAGTCAGATAATTAATATAACACTGAGCGTTGGGCACGGTAAATTTAGACCCAGCACTAATATAATAAGATAAAACCGTTTGGAAGCCTAAGAGTTTATATTTATTATAAAGCTTAGACTTAACATTTTTTTGGCCTGTCAGCTTCTTACTAAACCAACGTGGTTTACTAGAGACCAACGGATAGGTCACCGGAACACAAGATAAAAAGAAGGAGTTCATGGCACTGTAAAAAATGTCCACGACAGTTGCCATGTCAGTGCACATGTACAAATTTGACCAATTAAAATTCCGCTATTAACGTGTTAAGCTTTTGAAAGTCGGCTTTAAGAAAACAACGAACTTTGTCGGATAATCGATCAGACTTATCCTTTACAACAGTGCCCGTATCGATAGTCACATCGAAAGTAGGATGGTAATGATCTTCTGGCAGCATCAGTGGGGAAACTCTATTTAAGTTTGCACCTACGGGATCAGAGACGAAGCAGAGATCTAGTAAGCGGTTTAAAGAATTAAAAACATGGTTAACTTGAGCCAAAGCTAAGCCAAGGAAGCCATCTATAAGGTCAGTGCCGCATTCTGAAGGACATTTGACACACCATCTGATGACCAACGGGCTTCAGAAATATTGAAGTCACTAGTTGGTCTCTATCTGAAGATCTTTTGGAAACGGCCTGAATTGCCGAAAGGTGTTTCCAATAGATAGGCTCTTCAGCAGATGGAGGGACATAAAACTACGTGGAAACGATAATTTTACACAGATGAACTCACAGTCGGTCAAATCGTCGAGAACAACCAGCTCAGAGATAAGGGAAGAGTCAACGGCAATTAAGA
>VNJR01007326.1:0-23476 GCA_008042585.1 Drosophila punjabiensis
TTCAGATAGCTTCAAAACTGAGAGACTAGTTTGCGTAGAAACGGACGGACAGACGGACAGACGGACAGACAGACAGACAGACAGACAGACAGACGGACAGACGGACATGGCTAGATCGACTCGGCTGTTGATGCTGATCAAGAATATATATACTTTATAGGGTCGGAGATGATTCCTTCACTGCGTTGCAAACTTCTGACTGAAATTATAATACCCTGCAAGGGTATAAAAAGCCAAAAGTATATATAGAAATAAAGTTTGATCAAATTCTGTTCACCGCCCGACTAAAATAACGAGGCCCACCCATATTACGATGAACAAATATTTTTACGTCTAGAAAAACTTGTACGGGGCCAGGCTCAGCCGGCCGCATAACTTGGGCCGACAGCGAGTGCTGACGGCGGAACTTGCCATCCAGGGTGACGACCTCCACGGCGAGTGCCGGCTGGGATTCCACCTGGCAAATGCATAGTTTCTAACGGGTAGAAAACGTCCCGTAATCGATCCCTCTCGGTCTCCTCGCGGCGAGTGCCACGAGCCAGACCTAATACGCGCTATCGCGGATGCCCTTCGCTATTTTGCTAATATCAAAAATAGAGTTTTCCAGCTTGGCAACCCGGTGGCTGACAACCTCCATCTCACGTCAGCCCACCGTTCATCGAAGACCCATTGTCCTATCTTTATAAATTTTCTGTAAAGAGATCGTGGCGTGACTGAGCTTCACCCCAGCCTAAGAACTACTTCACATATTTAATGGTCATATGTATGCATTTTGTACTGTTGCTATAGTATTTGCAATATAAATACCATGCTGGATTTCTTGATTCGGAAATAATACACTGTCTTCTTCTGAGTTTATTTCAATTTTTCGGACGACTTGGGATCTTGCTGGCAGAATTATGGAGTTGTTGCCAGAACTGTATGTTATTGAAACATAATTCGGATATTTTAGATTAATTTGGTCTAATTATAAGCAAGTCTTCAGACGGCTTAAAATCTAATTGTCAGTTGTATTTTTTAATAAAGTCGATTCCTAGTATTCCATCACAAGGAATAGCGATTTGTATATTTGCTATATGGAAATTTGTATTTCAATGGAAGTTAATCCTTTTGACTTGGTAACTTCCTATCTTATTCCCTATATGTTGACTATATGATTATTTTTAATGTGTTGGAAAACATCGGAATTTTCCTTAATTATGAGTATTTCCGCACCTGTGTCTAGTAAAAAAACTAATTCTTTTCCTGTTGTTACATTTATAAAAGTGACGAATGTGCTTTGACTGAGATTGATGGTGGGAACTTTAGTGTTTTTTCTGCTGTGTATCTAAAGGTGTTTGGGAATTTCCCCAAAACGGTCTGGGCTACTCTAACATTGTTGTTGCGATTATTGTTGCTATTGTTGTTTCACCCGTGGTTGTTTCCACCACGGTTGTTTTCTCTATAATAATTGTTGTTTTTATTATTATAACTTCGGTTGTAACCGTTATTTCGGTTATATCCATTGTTTTGGTAATATCCGTTGTTCTGTTAGTTACCTCGGTTATTACCCCTACCGCGATAATTGTTTTTGTAGTTATTACCGCGATAGCTGTTTCCTCTGTGGGCGTACAATATTGAGTTAGCATTGCCCGTCATTTCAGTTCTACATTGTATGTACTTAGTGACAGCTTCATATATAGTTGAGTAATTGCCTGCTTCCAGTATTGTTTTAAGGCGGTCATGCTCACAATATTTAACCATTGTGTTGTTGGCTTCCTTTGTGCTGAATTTGTCAGCGTGTTCGGCCGATAGGCCTTCGTCAATATACGAAGCTTCGAGGAGCTTTCGTAAGTTATCTATTTCGGTTGTACATTTTTCGGCTGTTTTGTCTGAATTGTTTTTGCCCACTATAGTGTCTTTTAATTTCTTTATTATTGCATCTATAGTTGTTTTGTTTTGGACTCTGTATAGTATCGATTCAATAATTTTGGATTTAATGACATCTACAGCCAAGGCTTCGAATGTGCCTTTTGTCAAGTTGAACAATCTCAAAGCTGTTATGAATCTTTGAAGATGAAGTCTTTGCCCGTTAAACTCCGGGATGGCATTCGAGATTTCTTTTATGTATGCCCTTTGGTCAATGGTTTCGAACGCCATTATTTTAGGCTTATATTCTGTTATGTCTAGGTCCGAATCGTCATTCTTTTCCTGGGCCTTTGGTATTGTTAATACCGCAGGGATAGTAAGATCGTGTAGATCGGTTTCTTCTAGATTGGTTTCGTCTTCTTCCTCAGAGTCGGAGATTTCTTGCTTGTTTGTTCAAGTTCTTCACTTGGATCTATTGTCAGAGGTGTATTTAAAATCGTTGGTACTTTATACTTCTCTCTGACCGCTAATAGGTTCAAACGTAACTTGATCAATAGTTTTGATACCTTTGACCAGTTCGCTGTACTTATTAGTTTTATATTTTTTTATGTACTAGTGTTCTTGTCTCATTAAATGAGTCGACAAGTATTTTTGCACGTTTTCTTAGTGTGTCCTGCTGTATAGGCCTGTTT
Source organism: Drosophila punjabiensis (assembly GCA_008042585.1). Classification (NCBI taxonomy): domain Eukaryota; kingdom Metazoa; phylum Arthropoda; class Insecta; order Diptera; family Drosophilidae; genus Drosophila; species Drosophila punjabiensis. Next base: position 2,541 of record VNJR01007326.1, read on the forward strand.
TATTTTAAAACATCTTTTTGCAAAGATTGTTAGCGCTTTTATATCTGATGCAGATATAAATGGTTTTCCATACGTTTTTTCAACAGTTCACCAAATGATTACTCCGTTTAAAGTTTCAGTAATAGTTCATATTATTTTTATTTGTAATCTTGGAGCAGCTGTTATTGCCGCTCCGAGCTCATAGGATTTTCTGCCTTTATCAATATATCTTAAGAGCTAAGGAAGTATAAGTCTCGTAGCTGCACTGCCGACAGCGGCAGCGGAGAGACGGTTATATATATTCTTAAATACATAGCTATGCTCGCTTAGGCTGGAGCGCGGAGGTATATGCATATGCATGAGGTCCGCTCGTGTTGCATTTATGCTGTCTGCTTGCCCGGTTTCCGACCGGGACTTTAAATTATGTAACCACTGCAACAAAGTGTTACTGTGTGTACCCTTTAAGTACTCTTGGTAAATATACCCACAATTGTGAGGACCCGATTTGGCCCCTCACAAACATATGTGTAAGTATTATAAATAATTATCAATAATGTAAATAGTTAAGTTGGGATTTTGGGTATATTAATAAGTTAGCTAGTAGGAAAGTATTATTTAAGTAACCCTTAGCTTAGGAGACAACGATAAGACCCACGAAGGGCACATGTAAATAGTTAGACTTAGGCCGCCAGGCCTCATGGACAGAAGCACAGTTAGTCGCACGCACACATCGCCGACCCAGCACCCAGGCCGATCAACGCATAGCAACAGCAGCCGCATAGCAACAGGAATCGGAGTACAGTCGACGGCAAAAGCCCGCTTAGCAACAGCGGTACCATCGCCCGGACCACAACGGAGCCGGCGAAAACACATCGGCAGAGCCATACCGGCAGAGCCATACCGGCATAGCCACACATCGGCAGAGCCATACCGGCATAGCCACACACAGGCAGAGCCATACAACGGCAGAGCCAACACGCATCGGCAGAGCCAACACATACCGGCATAGCCATACAACGGCAGAGCCATACAACGGCAGAGCCAACACACAACGGCAGAGCCAACGCACCGGCAGAGCCAACGTACCGGCAGAGCCAACATACCGGCAGAGCCATACCGGCAGAGCCACACCGGCAGAGCCAACAGATCGGCAGAGCAGCAGGACCCAATCGCAGCAGGGCAGAACGCTGCGCAGCCGCATGGCCCAGAGGGCCGATTAAGGAGAGAGCGAGAGGGCCCATGGCCGATCGCGAGCAGCACGCTAAAGCTTCGTGTCGGCAGAGGCGAGAACGCTGACAACGAGGGACGAGCGGCAGAGAGAGGAGTTGCTGGCAGCGACTCTTATCGGCCGCGAGGAGTTCTATTTCGACCAGCAAGCTGAGCAGACGCGTTTTAAGGGGCTGCTTTCCAACCGGCAAGCTAAGCAGACGGAGTCTCGGAGCCGCAGCAGATAACTGACATAACCACGAGGATCGCCACGCGGGGCCACAAGATGGACCCGTGGGTGGCCGCCACCATGGATAGGCTGGACCCCACGTTCGCGGAGTAATTGGGTGAGCTGAGCCTCGGGCCAACCCCGCGAGGGATCACCGGTGCGTGCGAGGTAGGGACAAAGATTAGGGTTATTTAAGTTGACACAAGTTGAATAAAATGTATGATCAGGAGACATAATGAAAGAAACCCACTGCGCATTACTTTGATTTCCCCACTTCCCTTCCTCTTTCGGACTCTAATTCGGCATCGGGGCCAACGGGCGTGCACGGCTGCCGGTCGACGGGGCCGCAAACGCCAGTGCCCCGGGTGCCGTGTCTTCCCTCTCCCGACCTGGAGCCAGCCGCCGGTCGACGGGGCTGTTTTCCCACTCGAGGGAGTATCCTAGGCTCAAGGGGGCGGCGCATGGACGACGTGACCGCCACCCAGCCCGGACACGGCTCTCCCCCCTCTCCTTTCCCCGGCCCCAGGGGCCACGGCGTAGAAGGCTGCCGGTCGACGGGGCCGCAGACGCCGAGGCCTGCCACGGCCATCCCCTTTCTCTCCCGATCAGGAGACGGCTTCCGGTCGACGGGACCGTGCTTCACGTGGGAATTTCGGGCCCGAGGGGCGGTGCATGGACGACGTGGCCGCACCCGGCTCGGATGCCCCCGCGGCTGGTTGGGAAGCGCTGCCGGTCGACGGGGCGTTCCCTAGGCCATCTCCCTCGCGGGCAGTGATCTCGACCAGGAGCCGAGTATTTATCCTGGCCCGTGATTAGCATCCTTACACAATATATGTGCGTACTACATCATATAGGTATTGCTCAACCAGTCCTACCAGTCGGGTTGTCAATAATATTCAACGTCGAATCGATATCCCTCGATATAGCACCGCATCTTTCGGATGGACCAAGTGGTGGCGAGGCACTTCATCCGGGTCTGTAGGGGTCAGTGGGTATTAGCAGAAGAAAGAATATAAAAATATAAATAAATATATGTCGTAACATAAAATAAATATAACCGACCCATTGAAGCGCATATGCTCTGACTAGATGTAGGCTACCGCCTTCCAGACCGTGCTTACTCTTCTACCTGTAATTGTAGCGACAGCGATATTATACGATTTTTACTTATTCCCCTTTCTCCGCTCCTTCGCTCGCGAGCATCGAGAGCGCTGAGAGAGGATTTGGGAAAAGTACCGTAGCTTCTGGCTCGCTTGCTATGCCACGCACGCCACTTGTAGAAAAGTTTGGTGACGCTCACTCACTTGAACTTGAAAATCAGAGAAGAGCACACGCATCGAAGATCAACTTTACTATAATAATTCCGGCACGTGGGTTATATAGTTTCTCCTTGATTTAAAAGAAGAGCGTCAGCAAGAGACCAGTAACAAACAGAACAAGTGTTGTTCATCAGTGCAAGCGGGTAAATATTAGCAGCAGTGAAGGCGTAGGTGTATTACTGGCGAGGCAGCCACGCGCGGCAGAAGTTGGTGATCGCCTAACCAAGCCAACTCTGTGCGACACGAGCGGCCATATCCCTACTTTTCAAAAGCTCTATAGCGGCAGCATGTGCGCTTAACCCCATTTTTAAAACCTCTATTTTGCCACGTCGGCTACAGCCGTGCTATAACAATTCGAGTTCAACTGCACTAATCCAGAAGAAAGGAATCTCGAAGAACAAGGCCAGACGCGGCCTGTGCCTTAGTTCTTAGAGTGATGCGACCGGCCTCGCGTAGCCCCAGCTAAGGCGATTCGGCTGTAGGGACAGCGGTAAGGCACTACCAGTTTAAACATAGTCTGGGAAGAGCTTTGGAGGAGCAGCATAGTTAGTTAAGCGGCGACTACTAGAGGACATCCAGAGAACCAGATCGCGCAGCAGCCATGTGACCTATCGAAGGCGCTAGAGGCGCGTCGCCGCGAGCAGCGCGCTCCTGCTGAACGATGTCAGCAACCAATCAATCAATTATATTGTTGTTTCTTTTCTGCATTAAGCGTATAATTTGTAAAAGCGAGCGCGAGCATCCCCTTTTTATAACGTTTCTGCAATTTCCAACAAACAGAGTCAGCACCGGCAACTTCGATGGGCCCAACGAACCAGCAGCGGAGGCAAAAGCCTTATATTTTTGTACTTTTTAAATATATATATCGTAGAAAACGTATAAGAAACGGAATCCTATGCGTGCCTTGCATTTACGCGTTTGTTTATATAAGATGCACTTAAATGTAGAACTGAATTGAACTGAACTGAAAGACAGTAGGAAAACTAAGAAACGTCAATAGTGATTGTAAGAGACAAAAATTTGAATTACCTTGAATTATAAAGAGATAATGATGAAGAACTAATCTAGTATCATTGGTCTGGTGTTAGTACAGCAAGTGGGTGTCGAATAACATTAATATGAGCTAAAATCTAAACAAAGAGTTTAGTTAAGGGGTAACGACTAATTATCTGGAGTTACTACGGCAGGGATGGTAAAGACGTGGGGGCGATCGACACCTCAGCCACCCACAACGCGTGTGTTCCTCTCTGATAACCTACTCTTTAGGGTCCGTCCGAACGTCCGAATTATGCAACCGTGTTGCCAATCGTTTAGTTTTCAGAAAGTGCACTTTAACTTTTATTATAGTAGTGTAAAGGTGTGATATATAATTGGTGAGGAAGGCCCACGCCACATCCGACGAGCTAAGTACCGAGCATAGCAAGAAGTGCACAAATACCGATCCGGTTATACGCTAGAGCACCTGCCTCTTGTCTACTACAGGTCCGTATGAATTCCGGCTTCGCTGATGATGTGTCGTCGGTACAGGATGCGGCGCTGGAAGAAGTGGCAGTTTCCTCGATTAAGGGGTAAGTTCGCCCGGAGCAGGCGTCGAAAAACTTCTCAAAGGTTGGTGACATGCTCATCCAGTGTCGAGCCTATGACGATGATGTCATCTAGGTATGCAAATGCGTGCGGCTTCAAATCGCGTCCGATGACAGTGTTCAGGGCGGGCTGGAATGTAGCCGGAGCGGAATGAAGCCCGAAAGGCATCACTCGCGAGTGGAACTGTCCTCGGACGGCGACAGTAAAGGCCATGCACTCCCGGCAACTCGGGGCTATTGGTATCTGCCAGTACCCGTTTTCAGTAACCGTTTTCAGGTACTCGACGAAAATTCTTGAAGCAAACCCGTCTCCTGGAGGTACGGAAAGGGTTCCGTTGCGCGGCTGTGGCATCGGCCACGGGCAGAACATGGTTCCAACTGGGTGGCGGGCTCCCTGGGCGGCACCAAGTCTGAGTTGCTCGTCGACCTTGGAGGGGACGCGCTATCTCCTTTAGCCGGATCTTAGCTGGTCTCGATGGCTATGTTAGGCGCTCTTTCGATTTGTCTTGAGAGGTGAGTCGCTGGTCGACCTCGACTGCGGTACTGGTCCTTTGCTGGAAGTTTGAAGCTAGGGCCCGAGTGAGTTCCCGGCATGTTCCGTCGTCGAGTTGGGGTCCAGATGTCCCTCGTGTTTCTCCCGTTATATAGCCCTCGGGCTAGATCTGCGTTGATGAAACTGTGTGTAGCTCCGGTGTCCAGGGTATATACAAATCCTCAACCCTCCACGGTGATGGCGGCGCGGATTCATTTCTGGTGCTGGTTGAGGGTGCCTCTTACTGACTGCGTGGGTTGAGCGGGTTTCTCGGATGATTTCCAGTCATACGAGGCCCGATCCCGTTTCCCGAAGGGGAGCGCCTGCAGCAATCGATCGTCCTAAGTCCTCGTTGGCCACAATCCCAGCAGAATAAGACGCGGTGGTTCCAACACTCCGTCTCGAAGTGTTCAAGTTGGCCGCAGTTCCGGCAGGCATCACGAACGTTGACTGGTTCGAAGTGGCAGGAAGAAGTTCAAGAACTCGCGTTGAATTTCGTCCCAGCTTGCCTCCTGGAGTCCCCTGGTCTGGAACCAACTCTCGGCCTGACCAGATAAAAGCACTATCAAGGCCTGAACCAGATACCTCCGGTCGATCCGGTAGGTATCAGAGCTCTCCTCGATATGTTCTATAAATCCTAGCGGATCGGCTGTAGATGGCTGCAAAGTTCGGCGAATGGTGGTGATCGCGGAGCGTGGAGGATCCTCGGTCTTCGTCAACTGGCGGCGTCCTCCTGCCGGAGAAGAACTACGCGGCAGCAGAAGAGTGGGAATTGTCAGCTCGGCTCGGACGGCCAAGCTCCCGGTGAACTGGCGCTGGAATCACTATCTAGTGGCGAGAGCAACAGAGTGTCACCAGGTGGTACATTTCCAAACCGTCGCTCTAGCTCCTCGAGTCGAACCCGAATCTGCTCGGAATTCTCTGGCTGAAGCGCGAAAGCAAAGAGCCGAGCACGCTGCTCGTCCTCCGTTTTTATTTTATTCCTTTTAATTTATTTAACTAATGTACTTTATTCCTTGTATTTTATTTAATTATTATTTTTTATTTCTTTTATTATATTTAATTATTTTATACATGGTTATGCACAGGGGTTCGCGGCAGGATATCGCAGGATCCGACGTATGCTGGCCGGTGTCTTAGTTCTTGCGGGCCCGGCGAAGAGCGGCGTCAAAACGTCGGCTCGCGGGTGCGAGGGAGAAGGAAAAACATTGTATTTGGTTTAGCTCTGGTCTCGAGGTATAATTGGCGATGGCTCCTAGCTACGTGTGTATACAAAAAGTCCCTGACTAAGCCCTATCCAGCACTCCAGAGACTATTCCCTGACATGGCCCTCGGCCAGTTCACCCTGCTGTTTGTGCGCGTCCGGCTTAATCCGTGCCGTTAGCGGCACCACGACGATCCTGTGCGCTGATGATGATGTTGAGGCTGCCAGCGCTTCCATGAGGGGAGTTGGCCGTCGTCGGTGGATCTCTTGCTCTGCTGCAGCTCTTTGCTGTTCCACCTTGTCCTTTTCGTCCTCGGTGGATTCGTGGCTCTCTGCTGCTGGGAAGGAATGTTTAGCTGTCGTTGATCTTCTCGTTACCTCTGCTGCATGATCGATCTCTCCAGCTGCTTCCCTAGTGTTGCTACCGTGGCGATTTTTAGTCCCCCCCGTGAAGCTATTCTTAGTTTTAAGTTTAGGATGCTATATTTAATTAAAGTTAGAGGCCCTTCGTGGGCAGACATTTTTTACGAAATGCTTTATGCCGGTGAGTATATGGCTTCTTGCCGGTTTTTTTTTTTATTCAATGGATTTATTTCCTCTTGCTACAACATAACATAAAATAATGAGGAACTGCGTTGCTGATTGTCGCGGCAAGGGCCTGCAATGTGCGGTATGTCCGCAAAGCAATGCTTCGCACACTGGTTGGCCAGGGACCTCAGCGACTTCATTAGTTAAGCTGCTGTGCCATCTCAAGTCATGGGGTTCTCCACCATCAGGGGCACCAGTATGTCCACACTGATCTCTACTCCTGCTACCGCCTCCAGTGCAGACCTCTACTCGTCGAAACGACGGCTCGCGAAGATGACGTTTCGCGCATCTTCTATTATGCCGCACTCTGGGCAGCCTTCCTCGTTATTATGGCCGAATCTCCTAAGGTAGCTACGGAGCAGCCATGTCCACTCAGCACCTGGGTCAGGTAGAAACCTACCTCGGGGATGAATCCAGCTCCTGTGCCAGCTCCCGTAGCTCCTTCTTCTGGCGGCGCTTCTCAGTTGAGCCTTGGCGACGCCAATTGGTCTTTGGTGGCCGCAGAGCTCGTCGCGCATCTTTGTCTTTTCACGGACTAGCTCTCTCAGGGGGACCAGCTATTACCTGCACTGCATCATCCGAGACCTTCCTGAATGCGCTTGCCACTCGGATAGCACACAGTCTGTATGTGGACTCGACACCCCACATATACGACTTGGTCTCGGCCGCCTTTCAAATTTATTTGCTAGAGCTTGGTGCTCCACAGCAGGGGTCCCACGGGACTCCGGCTGACACTTCATATGCTCTGAAACCCAAGTTCGTGGCCAGTGTGAGCACTATCTCGCTAAAATAGCCCCTTACTATTCTTAGTAGGTATCCTGTGATGTTCAAGGCGGCGAGAGCCTCAAGCGTGCGGTTCCAGTCCGCGGTGTTAATGGCGTTCCTTACGTCTAGAGTCACCACTTCACCGTTTGCCCGCGATGGCCGATCCAGCTATCTCATTTGCGGTTTTGTTGGCGTCAAGCGTTGATCTCCCCTTCCAGAATCCGAACTGATTCGGAGAGAGACCCCGTCCTCCTCAATGGCAGCAGTCAGTCTGGCTGAGATAAAATTGTCCAGCACCTTGCCTGTGGTGTCGGTGAGGCAGATGGGTCTATATAAGGATGGCTCCCCCGGTGGCTTGCCTGACTTGGCGAATAGCAGAAGCTTCTGTCTGTTCTATCTCTCCGGGAAGACCCCCTTCTCCAGGCACTTTGAGCACAGGGTTGCGAACTCCCTCGGTTGTAGCACTATGAAAAGATATAAAGCCATGTTGGGTACAGAGTCCGGCCCTGGCGCCTTCTTGTAGCACACGCTCCTTCCGATCCGGGCCACCTCTTCTTCTGAGACTTCGCAGGCGTCGTTGAGATGGCGCTCCGCGCTAGGCCCCATGGTCACCTGAGCTCCTGTCGGGAATAGCGCCTGCACTATGCCGTCCAAGGCTTCTGGGTACGAAGGAGCTGTACTGCCCGTTTTTAGCCATTTAACAACCATCTTGTACACTCCGCCCCAGGGGTCGTTGTTCTTGTCGCTGGGCTGCAAGAAACGGGCCCTTAGCGTCCCTTATGGCCGTCTTTAGGGCCTTCCTCGCAGATTTGTAGGCTTCGCTGCACTCGAGAGAAGCCGGGTCATTTGGCACCTAGCATGAAGGCACGTTGGCCCGAAGATAAGCAATCTCGTCGCTCCACTAGAACGTTGGTCTTTGGTTCCTTCGACGTGCCCTTTTTTGCCGCACGTTATGACCACATACATGCTCTAGGGCTGCTGAGATCTATTTTGCAATATCATTAGCACTACCGTACGCATCGGCTGACATGCCGTCCAGCGCATTTGATAATGCCTGGGTGCACATCGTGTCCGGCCGGTAGGCCTTAATGGCCGTGGCAACGAGTGAGTGTCTCCCTCTGGCGCACCCAGTGAGCATAGGATCGCCTCGTGGTCGCTCCCAGTGTATGAGTCGCTGACACCCCACGTGGCGTCGTGGGAAATTGCTCTACTCGCAAACGTCAGGTCGATGATAGAGGCGGCCCCTGCTCTGACAAACGTATGCCTCACAAGGTCGTTGAGGAGGACGATGTCTCTCGAGGCAAAGGCCTCCAGCACCGCGCGTCCCTTGGCGTTGGTCGTGACTGAACCCACTCCAGGGCCCAGGCGTTGAAGTCGCCTCCGACTACGACATTTACAAATCCATCGGAAAAGCGGCCCTGCGCCCATGCTCCTTCCTGCATGTAGGGCTTGTAAGTCTAGCGACATCCGCCGCAACCTCGCGCACCGTCTGCAGTACTAGGTCCTGAGCCGCTCTGACGTGATTCAGATTGAGCTGAATCAACTGCATAACGTCCTTTAGGAGCCAGCACCGCTGTTCCTGGACGGGCTGCTGTAGCTGCCCGGTCGTCGTTTATCCTCTCCTGGGCCGGCTTCTCTACCGGGAGGGCCCACTGGTTCCTTTCTGCAGACGGCTTCTTTGTGATGGATTCGCCACACTTGATGCAACAGCCGCTCCTGTCCACCAGGCTGTCTACCTTATGGCAAAGTGCCCAACCTCAGACATCTGAAGCAGCGAGGACTCTCGCGCACCCTGACTCCGCATCTGGTCCATCCTATTCGGACCTCATCTCGCTCCCTCACTTCGTTCGCCATCGATAACGGCAGCCTTATATTCGCCGTTTTTTCCACCCGTACCCGGGGCGGATGCTCCTTCACTAAGCTGGTATTGCCTCGTGAAAGCTGCGCGGATCTCACCCTCAGTCGTTATCGCGTCTAGGTTTCGGATTTCGAAGACGCTAACTTTCGAATCCTCTGTAACGGCTCGCCCCACCGCCTTGACTCCAAGGACCCAAGAGATGCTGTCTCCAAGCCTTTGGCTACCTCCAATAGCAGATTTCCTCTGGCGGTCCGGTTCACCTAGGTTACTGATCCTCCGAGGTCGGTCAGCTGTCTGCCCTTCGAGTAAACGGTGCTAAAATCTCCCCGTAGCTTTTCCCCGCTGCTTCAACTATCACTGTGTCTGAGCGTGTACTGCAGGTTGGCCTTTTCTTCCTGATCACAGTACTCCACGATTTTCAAAAATTCTCGTGCTCGGGCTCGGCGGGTTTTGCCTTGCTGGTTCTCTGGCACGCAGGGCCTCGCGGGGAGAGCTGGCGGAGTCCTTCTGGTAACTTTCGTCGGCGATGCGGGGCAGCGGACTGGCTTTCGGGGGTCGCGCCTACCTGGGGGGTTTGGAGACAGGGCCGTCTGGTTGGCTAAGTCTCCGCAACTAGTCCGTCTGGGCTGCTCGGTCCTTCTTCATCACAGCTGCCGTTTGCTGCCCTTTGCTCACACCTGGTGTGCTCTGAGCGTTTTGCAGCATACGCTCTCGAGAGCGTCCAGTGGAACCGTCTTATAAACAGGCTGGCAGAATTGGAGCCTCCGCATCTCAGCGATCGTCTTCCTCATGCCAATATTAATATGGCGCACCTGCTTCTGGTGCACCTGCTCGTACAGCTTGTCTAGCAGCATGCCGTTTGGTCCCCCTCCTCCTCCTCATCGGCCTCGGAAATTAACTCCTCTTGGGAAGCCTTGCTTCTCTTCGGCAACGTGCCCCTAAGAACGCTTGCCGGGCTGGCTGGGTCTTTTCCCCTCTTGGCCGAATCACAGGGGTCTCCGCTTTGACTCCTATCCGGCGCCAGGAATAGCGCGAGGGGTGGGGAGCGGGCTATCAGAGTGCTCTTCCTGAAAACAGCTGCATCTCCCTTGCCCGATCGATCCTCCTGGCTTGGTGTATTACCCAATGTCAGCCACCGCCACGACAGGGTGTGCCTGATTGTTTGGTGAGCCTCCAGAATCTCCGCCCTAACCGTGGAATTTTCCTCGGGTGGATTTCCACTTTTGTGGCTGCCACCTGGAGTAGTAAAGTTATTCACAGACAATCCAGTTAAAGGTTGTAACAATGCAACCAACTAGGCGCATTTTATACCTTCTGCTAGGTGCTTGTGGCTGCCAGAAACTATGGCTCGATGGAAAAATATTTCCCTTCGACTTCATTATGTTGGGGGTAATACCGCCCCGCCTCGGTCGCCAGAGCCCTCTTTTGGGTGTACCGCCAGGGCAGTGGGGATGGCAGTCGGTCCGATCCATGACCTTTTCCACCGTTAGGCTACGCATGCGTACCTCGATTTCGACGGAACAAGGCCAAATTTCGACTCCTTGCCAAGGACTTTGAACAGTAGCCCGGGAATGTATGCTACGACTTACGCGGCGATCGTTGACTGAAGCTTGAATCCATCAGCTTCTGTATTGGGGCTTTTACCCCGTAGGTAGCGCTAGTGTGCGCATGTAGAGTACAGCTGTGCTGCAGCACTGCTACACAGCTGCATTGCACTCGCTACTCTACACTGCACGTCAGCTGCTATGACCGGCACAATATGTGGGGTACCACGTTTGACCCACGAAGAGAGAGTGCGGAGAAAGGGATAGGAAGAGAAAGTTTCAGGTGGAAAGAATCCCCTCTTACCCGTAGCCGTCGTCCCTCTCACCAGATCTGTGGGGCGCAGAAATGCCCTCCGCAGGACACAGCAGCCGTGCCTCTACGGGTAAGTCCGGAGACAACACCTACTCTGCGTGTCTCCTATACACTGCTACCACATTTTCACCCTAGGGGCACTGTTACAGCACGAGTTATCGTCGGTCCACCCAACGCGGGCGTCCGTTCACGGCAACTTCACATACCAACCTCCACGGCTTCTTGTCGGAGTTTTTTTTTAATTCGTTAATTTAAAGGATATAATACAAAAACAAGAAAGGAAGCAAACTTCGGCACGCCGAAGTTTATATACCCTTGCAGATTCCAATTGTATCAATTATAATCTATCCCAATATAATATAATATGAAATACTTTCATATTCATACAATTTTTACAGTTTTAAATTTTTTACCTTTTTTCCATGTAAAGTAAAATGACATTTTTCTTTACATTTACCGGTCGTTTGTATGGCAGCTATACGATAAGTCGTCCAATTCTTATGACATTTACAAAAAAATTCTGCAAAAATATGAAACACTTGTATCTCAAAGTAGAAGAAATTATGTTTAAAATTGACAAAGTTATAATTTTTTTTTCTAAAACTTTCCCGACTGTTTCTATGGCAGCTATATGATATAGTAATCCGATTTTTATAAAATTAAATCTAAAAATCAGAAACAATATAAAAAGCTCATAACCGAGAGTTGATCAAGATATGTTAAAAAACAGTGAAGTTATAATTTTTTTTCAACAAATTTACGGATCGGTTGTATGGCAGCTATATGACCGATCCGGCTCGTTCCGACTTATGTACGAGTGAGAGTATATAGATGACTACCTCCAAAGTTTCATTCAGATAGCTTTAAAACTGAGGGACCAGAAACAGACAGACGGACATGGCTAGATCGACTCGGCTGTTGATGCTGATCAAGAAAATATATACTTTATAGGGTCGGAGATGATTCCTTCACTGCGTTGCAAACTTCTGACTGAAATTATAATACCCTGCAAGGGTATAAAAAGGAGAAATAGAAGATTAGGAATTGCTTAGTGCGAGGACGGTGTGCGGTGTACGGCCGCGAAGCAATGCTTCGGGCGGGCCTAAATCCCGCCCTAAGTTGCCGCCTGACTCTTGATCCGCTCCTCTGTCCTGAGCTTGGACATGACCGAAGCGGTAAAGGCTGACATAGCCTGCCAGTTCTCCTCATCTATCAGCAGCAGCGACACTAGGTTCTAGACGGAGATAGTTGGTCCAGCTTGAACAGTTGAACAGCTTGTCCTCTAGCACTGCCCGCTCCCTGGCGAACCTCTCGCACCAGAAAATCACGTGCTCTGCAGACTCCTCCACATCTCCGGGGTAGCAAGTGCACGTGTCTAGCGCCTCGTGGCCGAAGCGCTGCAAGTAACTCCTGAGGCATCCGTGTCCACTAAGGAACTGCGTGAGGTGAAAGTTAACCTGACCATGTCTCCTCTTCACCCAGCTGTCCAACCGGGGGATCAACCGATGCGTCCATCTACCCTTCGCGGATGCGTCCCACCTTACTTGCCAGGCTGCTCGCGTGGCCTCCTAGTGCGGGGAGACAAGGTTTTGCCGGCCCCCTGGGCATGCGTCCAAGCAATGACAAGTGCGGACGGGTCGGACACCATTCTGAAGGTGCAGAGGCGGTGAGGTGCGTTCAGGCCGCGACTGTAGGCCGGTGATGTAATCGCGTGGCTTCAGCATGGTGGCTCTGGCTACGCTGGACAGAAAAGTCTGGTGGCCTGTTTGGGACCCCTGTGGCTAAGCACTAGTCTGCTGGCCGCTCTCACCGAAGTGATGGCCTTAGAGCTTGCGTGTGAGAGATGTTCGCGAAAAGACAAGCTCGGATCAACCATCACCCCAGGTACTTAATGGCCCTGACGATCAGATCACGGAGTCGCACACCCGAATGGTCGCTACTTCCACCTTCTTCCTGCTGCTCACCAGGACAACTTCTGTTTTATGGGGCGCCATAGCGCCACAGCAACGGCGTAAGAACCGATCCTTGCGGCACCCCGCATGATAGCTCCGCTGATCTAACCCCACCGTCGGAGTCGTAGAGCAAAGTTCTGCCTCGAAAGTAGTTTTTTGGCATCTCAAAAAGGTTAAGACGGTACCCCGAACCTGGATAGCGCGTCCAACATGCAAATCCTATCTCGCCGTATTGAAGGCGTTGGGAATGTCCAGCGTGACATTCAGGCTATATTCTTTTTCGCCTCCTCTCCACCGTACTTCAAAAATCGCAGCTTTCGTGATGTCCACGACCTTGGTGATGGCGTCCACCGTCGACTTGGCTTTCCTGAAACCGAACTTCAGGTCGGATAGGTCGCCGGCCGCCGCAATGGCCCACTCCAGCCTTGTCCGGATCAGGTGTTTCAACACATTGCCGGTCCCATCGATAAAACAGATCGGTCTGAAAGCCAAAGGGTCATCTGATGGCTTCCTAGGTTTTGGCAGAAGGACCAACCGCTGGGCTTTCCATCTCGATGGGAAGGATCCTTTCCTGAGGCACTGGCTGAAGAGCTCCGTAAAGATGACCGGGCGTAGTGCCAGGGCGACTCTTAAGGCTCTGTTGGGCATATGGTCGAGGCCAAAGGCTTTCGCCTCCTTGACTCTCAGCGCTGCTGCCAGAACCTTTTGGCTCCATTACGGGTGCGAACTGTTACAGGGAATGCGTCGCAGGCTCGACCATAGAAACCGTGTTGTTTGCCGACGGGAAGGGGTGACCGACAATTCTGTCGATGTTCGTCGCGTCTTGTGGAGAACACCGTTTCGTCCCTTGAGTCCTCTTCACGATGATCCTGTAGGCCTAAATGTCAGAACACGGCTTCTCGCGTCGGTGGCTAGCCTGTCAATCACGTTTCTGGATTCGGAGAATGTCCAACATGGAGCTAGATGGACGCTGTAAATTCACCAGCCTCCGGTCTTGGCCGGCACGAAGCTTCCCACGAAGAGCACGTCAGTCAGTCTCTTGGGACCGCTACAACAACAAGGCGGCTTTGCCAGAGCTGTCCGTGGCCCAGTTGGGGCCAGCGCATCACCTGTAAGGCTCGCTTATAGCGACGACCTGAGCGCCGCATTCCTGCACCGCTTGAGACAGCAAGTCGTGTAATGCCGCGCAGTGGTTCAAGTTAATTTGAACCACTAACATGCGTTGCTGATGGGGGCTCCGGACGACCTCACCAGGGGGCAGTGGCGGCTGCCTGCCAGGTGATTCAAGTCGCCTCTCCTTAGCTCGGCGCATTTAAAACAGCGGGGACTGTTTTTGCAGTTCGCTATTTTGTGCTCTTCCTGTCCGCACCTGAAGCATGATCTGCTTCTATCGCAGGAGCGGGTGCATCTGGCCACTATATGCCCTGGTTCCAGGCAACGGAAGCACTTGGGGCGGACCCTATCACCCCAAGGCGACACCGGGTCCATCCGACCTTTACCTTTCCGAGGCTAGAGAGTGAGCCCGGCTTAGCTTCGGCGACGGAAAAGGTTGCCACCTTTCCTCCGTTTGGTAGAGGACGTACTGCCGTGATATTCACAGAGCTGGGCGGGAGGTTCGCAATCGCTGCAAAGAGCTCCTCTTTGGTCACCAGCTCGTCCAGGTCGCGGATTAGAAAGGTGGTCTGTGGTGACACAGCCCGGATCGGTAATCTACCGCCGAGCACACTCCCGATCTGCTCCTTAATTCCATTGATGGATGCTCCTGGCGAAATAAGGGCAACAATTGCTTATTTAATTTTTTACTTACGAAGGGGACTGACAACTTGCATACGATTTTATTTATTCACAGCTCTTTTAAAAAAATAATGCAGTGTCCTTTTTTCAATAAAATTTTTAGGCCGACTTTAAATAATGATAATGATATTCCATTTAACTATAACATGTATCTTATTTTAACAAATTGTGCTTTGTGCGAAAAACGTGTCAATCGAAGTGAGATTCTGGAGGCGAGTCGCTAGCGAGGAGCTGGCAAATTTTTATACTTTCATACCATCGAATATTCCCTTTTCAGTATATCTTAAATAAGGAAGATAGAGACTGTCGCTTCTTGTGATTCTGGTTACTCTGATAAAACTACTAGATCCCAATGCTATTTATAAAAACTTAACATTAAATAAGTATTTTAAGCTGGGTGTTAGTTAGCGATTAGTTTCGCCAACGGTCTGGCAACCATAGCAAATCTGAGGTAGGGTCAAAAAAAATTATTTATAAATTGTATTGTAAAAGTATACAGAAGACTGCCAGCAATGGACGGACAACTGGACCGTTGGACGGACAGACAGGCGCATGGACGGGCAGTGCCGGACCGGTTCAGCTTTTAAAACTTTTTTAGATAATATGTTTATTGGGTCAAAAATGAATCCGCCACTGCGTTGCTAACTTATGACTAAACTTATAATGCTCTGCAAAGGTATATAAATAATTTGTTGAATATAATCATTCTAAAAGAATTATGAAGTTTATTGAAAGAGAAAAAAGCCTTAAAATTCGCTCGTAGTATATATATTTTGTATATATACTTTTGCACGGTATCGAATTGTCGAAGAACCTAAAATATATATCGAGGCTTCTTTGGATTGGTAGGCATACAATTCATTTAATATTACGATCAACCAAGCTTACTTATATGGTTATTTTGTGCAGCTGATGATCAAGTTTGCCGAGTTACACTTTAATTTTTGAGGGTAATCTCAAGATGAAAATGTATCGTTACATTTTTTTTTTAATTTTTGTGTATTCTATTGTATATATTATATAAAAACAAGAAAGGAAGCAAACTTCTTCGGCACGCCAAAGTTGGTATAACCTTGCAGATACCAATTGTATGAACTATAATCTATCCCAATATAATATAACATGAACTTTCATATTAACACAATTTTTACAGTTTTACATTTCTGTTACATTTTTCTTACATTTTACATGTAATGTAAAATATATTTTTTCTCCTCATTTACCGATCGTTTGCAAGGCTATATGATACATTCGTCCGATTTTTATGAAATTTACAAAAAAATTCTAAAAAAATATGAAATACTAGTATCTAAAAGTAGATGACATTATATTATATAGATGCCGTTCCTATGGCAGCTATATGATATAGTAGTCCGATTTTTATAAAATTAAATCCTAAAATCGGAAACAAGATATAAAGCTTATAACCGAGAGTTGATCAAGATATGTTAAAAAACAATGAAACTATAACGTTTTTTAAACAAATTTACGGATCGTTTGTATGGCAGCTATATGATATAGTTGACCGATCTGGCTCGTTCCGACATATATATGAGTGAGAGTATATAGATGACTATCTATAAAGTTTTATTCAGATAGCTTTAAAACTGAGGGACCAGAAACAGACAGACGGACATGGCTAGATCGACTCGGCTGTTGATGCTGATCAAGAATATATATACTTTATAGGGTCGGAGATGACTCCTTCACTGCGTTGCAAACTTCTGACTGAAATTATAATACCCTGCAAGGGTATAAAGAATAACAGGGCTAATAATTAAAGTTTGGAGTACCTGAAATAAACTATTGGAAACGACTGAGTCAAAGCGACTGACATTCTTATAATTGGACATCTGCTAGGTAGGATTCGGTCCCTTTTATTAATTTTTTCATTAAATATTTTTTATAAAATTTGAATGATTCATAGCAGCAACAGTTCAGGTTTATTATATAGTAACAAAAATGAGATGCTTGTTTAAAATGAAGTTTTTTTTAAGTACGCCCTGAATCGTGTTAAATCGATATTGGACGACCAATAATGCACCTAATATACATATTATCATACTATACTGCAGGGCTATATAAACTTCAGCTTTGCCGAAGTTTTAGGTTAATATATATAAATAAATTTTTTTTGATTAAAATGGTTTTTCGAATGAAAGGTATTCCTACACTTCAACAATAACAGGAAATGCAGCATCCCGTAGCTCTTCTCTCCAGCTGGGAGGAAGAAGTAATTGAACTTGAGCTCGTCCTCCATGCGGCAATGGAATTTCAAAAGATCGTTGTGTTGGTAATGCTAGCTTTTGCAGTCTTTCTGTGTAAAATGGCCGAGTGTCATATAATATTTTCACTAAACTGTGTGTTTTATGCATATGTACGCCCGATACTGGTAGTCCTGGTCCTTGGCACTCCAAAATGTAGAACTTAATTCCATGCGTTGTTGCAACATATAACGATGGTGTTATAAAGGCATCAAAATGCGAACAATTAATATAATAATAGCGACTACTCCAAAGGACTTCGCCTAAGTCACATGTTATGCATTGTGGTTCAGTTCTGTTAATATAAAAAAAATTAAAATATAAATAAACCCTTGCTCGATGAAACGTTTCCTTACCTTCTGATATCATCGTGTACTGGATCTTTAACAGAATATAAATGTTTTTGGCCTGGTTTTTTTTCTTGTGTCGCCAAATAGTAAACTTTATGATTCATTGTATCCCAACATAATATTTTGATCACCTGAAACATCACGAAAAATTAATAGGTTAATTGGTAATTTGAAAATTTGATACGGTGTATGGTTATTATAAGATAGCGTCAATCAAAACTGTAATTAAAAGGCCGAATTAGGCCTCTCCAACCCAAAAAACAGGCCCCTTAACTAAAAACAAGAAAATAATCGAATGTCAAAAACAGGATATATTATATACTAATTATGGTTGGATCTCAAAGACAGGATCTAAAACGCTGCGAAATGTTGAAGAGATATATATTAACAAACCGCTAGGAGTACTTATAAAAAAATAATAGAGGAACGACGGTTGTCATCTGCACGAAATATTGCTTACATATTCAGTGACTCACAGACCGCAAAAACGAATGAATTACCGTGTCAGAGATTGGTTTAGGAGGTGACGTGGTTGCTTTGAGATTCCGACCCGTTTCCAGAGTAGAACACCGAGAATTTATGCCGTAATGCTTAACTTATAGTCGTCCTCGGGAGTGGATATGAGTGGCAAGAATCATCTGTAAGAGAGAATGTTGGTTGTGACCCTAGAAGTCATCCGGTTGCGAGATGTTCGTTTTTGTCCTCTGTGTGTAGTTTGAGGATGTTTCGATCCGGTGATGCGGTTGTTCGGTATGAAAGCGGCTTGTAGTAAGCGTCCTTAGGATGGCGTTGCCTGGCCTTGCCTCGGGGTTTGGCGGCAGGATTGCCTGGAATGGCCCCTTCCTGATATGTGGAGGCGGATCGCGGGTATGCTAGTGTCATTTCGATTTAGGCGGTGCGGTCTGTCTTCTGTTGTTGATTCTTCTCTCTGTGCTTCCCCTGCTACTGATTCCTCGTTGTGCGTCGCCGCGCTTGCGTTGGTCTGCCCCTTTGGTTGGTACGCTATCCTCACCTTGCCCGGAAAAACGTAAGCCGTCGTCATCCTGGGCCTTGGATCTTCTGCCTCCCGTCTTCGGCCAGGTCTTCGACCTGGTCGCTGCTACCTTCGCAGAATTTTCTGGATACTTTCGGACTCTCACCTGGAATGGCTGCATCGTGTCTTCTGTGCATAATCAGGAATATTTGCATCTCTTCCTCGGACTTCTCGTTGTCTGGCTCCGTTGGCTAGAGTTATTCCTGCTTTCGACTAGCTCCATTGTCCGTATTCTCGCAGGTCCTGGTACCTCCTAATGCGTATGGCGTTCCACTGTAAAAAACTCCTTTTCAGCATTCTTTCCGATTTTAGTACTTGGTATGAGCTGGAACCCGTCGCAATCTAGCTGTTCTCCTCCCGCTGGACTTGCACCTTTCTGTTGCCATTGTGCCTTTTTTCGCAAATTCAGCAACACAACCTATGTTTTTTTCTTTTTTTTTTTTTTGTATATCAAGTTTATTTCTCGAACAACAAAAGGGACCGTAAATAATCATTAATTTTTATTTTTCAGGTATAAAAATCAAACAAGTTAATTTTTTTCTCTTTTATCACAAAAAATTAACATTAGATTTGAGCGGAAAACATAAAAATTGCAAATAAAAATTACTTCTGATCAAAACAATGAACTTCAAATACTATGATGCATGATTTTTAAACCCTTGCATTATATGTATTGTAATTTCAGTCAGAAGTTTACAACACAGTGAAAAAATCATCTTCGACCATATTAAATATATATATTATTGATCGGCATTAACAGCCGAGGCGATTTTTTTTTTTTTTTATTCAATATTTATTATAACAGGTAGGGGGGGGGATAAATTACAACAAGGGGGGAGAGGGTATAGACGGCTTTAACAATAACAAGGACAGGGCTTTCGCGGTACGGCCGCAAAGCAATGCTTCGCAAAAGCAAGCCGCCGTTAGCCGCCGCTCCTAAGGCGCTCATCCGTCCTGAGCTTGCACATCACGGCCGCAGCGAAGTTGCTCACGGCCTGCCAGTTGTCCTCACTGGCTACCATCAGCGTGGTCAAGTTGTCCACCCTGACCACGGCGCCGAGAAGCGTCTCCAGTTGCATCCGCTCTCTGACGAATCTCCCGCAGGCGAACACTACGTGCTCGGCGGTCTCCTCGAGTTCATTGGCACACCAAGTGCAGGCAGCGCTGTCCGAGTGCCCCAGTCTGTGAAGGTAACTTCTAAAGCACCCATGCCCGCTGAGTACTTGGGTCAAGTAGAAATTAACCTGCCCGTGTTTTCTACCAAGCCACTCCTCCAACCTAGGGATAGGCCGGTGGGTCCATCGCCCCTTTGGCGAAGCTTCCCAGCGGGATTGCCAGGTTGAAAGGGTGGCCGTCTTGGCAGCAGAGCGTACCAGCTTCTTCTCAGCCAGCGAGAGAGCTCTACCGTGAAGCTGCTCAAAAAGGGTGGCCTGTTCTTTGGCGAGGAGATCCAGCGGGGGGGTACCGGCTAAGACCAGAGCCGCCTGGTCAAACACCTTACGGAATGCGCTGCAAACTCGCAAAGCGGCGAACCGGTGCGTGGCGTTCATTCCCCTGCTATACGAGGGTGTCTCCATTGCATGCGTACATCGCGTTCCAGAGTAGTGGAGCCAGAACGGATCCTTGAGGAACTCCACATGAGAGCTCCACCGCTTCCGAACCCTCGGTAGTGGCGAATTCCAGCGTTCGGTCCGAGAAATAGCTGCGCATCATCCTCACGAGGTAAGGGGCGACTCCGAAACTGGTTAGAGCCTCCATGATGGAGTCCCATCTAGCCGTGTTGAAGGCATTGCGGATGTCCAGAGTGACAACAAGGCAATACTCTTTTGAACCGCCTTTCCAACGCTTGCCAGCGATTGCCAATTTCGCAATGTCGACCACCTTAGCAATGGCGTCGACTGTCGATTTCGCCTTACGAAAGCCGAATTGTGTCTCCGAAAGGTCGCCTGCCGCACGGATCGCCTCCTCGAGGCGGGTGCCGATTAGGTGTCCTAACACCTTGCCGACGCCGTCGATGAGGCAGATTGGCCTAAACGACGCAGGGTCATCCGGGGGCTTTCCGGGTTTCGGCAGCAGCACAAGACGCTGTAGTTTCCATCTGCGCGGAAAGACGCCTTCGAGCAGGCATCTGGAGAACAGTTCCGCAAAGAGCTCAGGTCGGAGGGACAGCGCGAGCCTTAAGACCCTGTTGGGGATGTTATCAGGGCCCGCGGCCTTCGACACCTTGACCCTTGCGGCTGCCTTCAGAACCTCAGACACCGTCACCGAAGCAAAGCCAGTCAAGGAGACTCCGATATGGGGGAACGATGGGACGTCCATCCTAGGGAACAGGTGGTCCACTATCCTCCTTAGCCTCTCGGTCGCTAGCGGAGCAAGCTGTCTGGAGCAGTTTATGCGCTTGACAACCGTCTTGTAGGCGCTGC
>VNJR01007328.1:0-47203 GCA_008042585.1 Drosophila punjabiensis
ATTTATTAATTTATATATTTATTAATTTATTTATTTTTTATGTATTTATTTATTTAATTATTTAATTATTTAATTATTTAATTATTTAATTATTTAATTATTTAATTATTTAATTATTTAATTATTTAATTATTTAATTATTTAATTATTTTATTCTTTTATTCTTTTATTATTTAATTATTTATTTATTTTTTTATTTATTTATTTATTTATTTGTTTATTATATGGAAAGAGGCTATATACACTGCCAATTAGTTGCGGAACAGAGCGGCTACGACCCCCCTGAAAGATATGACTCCGCCCATGAATTTCTCAATTCAAAGTTTTTGGTTATTTCGCAGTTGCACTAGATAAGGGCCACGCACCAAGTAAATCCCAGCAAAAACGAAAAGATTACCGAATGGTCGGATATTCTCGAACAGCTTAAGGGTATATGCTCTACGACCCGAGCTCAGGACAAGTTATCGAAAAGAGGGGCGTACTTTTCGAAGAGCGAGTAACGTGAATTTGAATTAGAATTAATTATGCTTGGACTTTTTAACCTGTTTGTCGGATGGAAAGTATTCATTTCATACTTGCCCTCTTGCCCTGACTGCACAGTTAATATTACATTTGCACCAGATTGATGTTAGTACGGCTTATCTTAATCAGACACCGTGTACATAAAATAACCAAGCAGATTTCTTGCCAAAGATCAAGCAGACGGCGTGCTTTTGCTAAAGAAGGCAATTTAAGGCCTTAAACAGACTGACAGAATTGGAACTGTAAATTATAAAGAATTCTGTATTGTATTGTAGTATTGGTTTTAATTCATGAACAAACGATCCATGTTTATTCATGAATACAAGTTGACAGCATCTCGCACTTATTCTTGTATACGTGGACGACTCATCATAGCTTGTCAAGATAAAAATGATCTCATAGGCATAAGAATCAAAATCGCCCAATGTCGGACAGTTGCTCATGTTTCTTGGATTGGAAATTTATCGAAAGGGCGAACTGGGCGAGATAAGGCTAAGTCAAAGCCTTTATATTGAGAATCTGCTTCAGCGGCGCAGCATTAAGGAGTGTAGAGCAGCTGCAAATCCACTGGATGCAGGAAAGAAGGATGCGAAACATTCAACGAGCAGGCGTATCAAGCGGTCATAGGCGAACTCATGTGGTTGGCACTATCATTTGCGAAGCGCAATAAGGAGTATTGGACAGGAGTAAAACATGTCTTGAGATATTTGGCATCAACAAAAAACCTAAAATTGTACTACACTATTATGAGTAAGCCTTTGACTGGTTAGGTGGACGCTGACTGGGGAGGCGACCACACTGATAGAAAGTCATACACAGGACCAATTTCGTGGAAATCAAAAGCAACGCAGCGTAGCTCCTAGCGGTACAAAAGCAGAATACATATTTGGAGCGCAGTAGTTTGCAAAGAATCATGTACATCATTCAAGACCGAAGCAGATAGATGCAGATGTTGAGCAGATGTCAGGTATCACTTTGTAAGAGATGTTGTAACGAAGGGCAGATTATTTGGAGTATCTTTTAACTAAAGAGATGATTGCAGATATATTAACTAAAAATTATCAAAAACAAAGGTATTATGAGCTTACAAAGAAGTTAAGTTTGTATCGAAATATTATATGTAAGCTTACATAAGGGAAGGGTATTGAAACTATCATTGCATTGAAATCTCTAGCATATTATTTGTATCGATGGTACACATTGCAGTCAGCAAAAGTGTCGAACAAACTTCATTCCATATGTATATAATCCACCAAGCCGGACGTCTTTTAGTCATACGGGAATACACACAAAAAAAACTTCAGTGCAGCAGAGCTGGCTTTAGACTTCAAAGAAACTTAAATCTTTCTTCTTCAATATTAAAAAGAGTCGTCAATGTGGTACCTCAGGCTTATCAGTTATAAAGCTTTTTCCGAACTTACGTTTGCTCCAAAGTTTTGTTAAGTTGTAGCCCTGAAATTTTCAGCTTCGCGTGACATCGGCAGTAGCCAAAGTAAAATTTCCTTTGCCAACTTTGTTTCGAACTTCGCTAAAGGAAGGGAATTGTTTTTCGAACATGCTGTGATGAAACCCGGGGAAAGGAATTTTGGTACTGAAGGAATGCTTTACCCGTCTGAGGTATTTTTTCCAACCGGTCTGCCATGCCTTCTACTTTTAAGAGATTCTTCAGTTTTCGGTTTTAAAAACGGAAATCGGTGCTTTTACATGACATGCAAGAGAAAACAAACAGTTTAGTCTTTAGTCTATTGTTGTTTATTCTACACCATCACTATGAAACAAAATTTTATAAAACATTTGTTACTCAATTAATTTATTTTTTGAATTGATTGATACTAAATATTATATTTTTATAACAAAAAATCTAGAAAATTTCTTACAAATTTTTTTTTTTTAACCTTCAATTTAAAGTAAAGTTTTGTTATTGAACACAAAAAAAAACAGAACAGATTCAAAGTATTACCGCTCAAAAACAGATGCGCGCTACAGTTTTCTTTTTTTGTATCTTTTAACATAAGTTGTTTTGGATTTTTTCGTTGCATATCCGCAGACGCAGCCGATGAAAGTTAATTTTGGTCCAGAAAAGATCCACGCAGATCGTAGTAATAGTAAAACGTGGCTGAAGTTCATCTTCTTCGAAACTAAAAAGAAAAGTTTTCCCAATACTTTTACTGTTTAAGGTCAGAAAACCTGCAGATTGTTTCACATTTTGTTGGCACTACATTAAAATGAATTAGGTAACGAGAAATTGGAGATCAAGTTCCCAAAAGTGTGCGCATGGCTAAAGGCTGAAAATATATTTAAAATGATGTAGAAATAAGCGTTTAATATTAAATAACAGCAATTCGAGAAATTTTGGGGGAAGAATGTACCGGAAAATACTAACATGGCACCTTATTCCTCCATATTCCAATTGTTCCGGGCCATCTATGCTTAGAAAATAAAATTTTCGGAGCGGTAAAACTTTATGCACGATTAATTCAACAGATGGAAGAATATGGATGGATCTCTGTGGAAAGAGCCTACAAGCCAAACAACCACGTTTTTTGTTTGGCCTAAAATTAACGAATGTATCTATTTACAGTGTGTTATGTTAACTGAAAGTCAACTAATATTCCGTTTTCCCCATGAGGCAATAATGGAAACAAACAGGTCTACTCCGGTTTTCAAAATCGTAAAAATTTACCGATCTCGATTTTTAAAACGGGATTCGGTGCTCTGGAGGAAACGAAAAGTAAGTGCCTTTTTATACCCTTGCAGGGTATTATATTTTCAGTCAGAATTTTGCAACGCAGTTAGCCTATAAAGTATATATATTCTTGATCAGACTGAACAGCCGAGTCGATCAGGCCATGTCCGTCTGTCCGTTTGTCCATTTCTACGCAAACTAGTCCCTCAGTTTAAAAGCTATCTGATTGAAACTTTGTAGATAGTCTTCTACTCACTCTCGGAACGAGCCGGATCGGTCAACTATATCATATAGCTGCCATACAAATGATCCGTAAATTTGTTGAAAACAAATTAAAACTTAACTTTCGTTTAACATATCTTGATCAGTTCTCGGTTATGAACTTAATATATTGTTTCAGATTTTCGGATTTAATTTTATACAAATCAGACTACTATATCATAAAAAAAAAAAAATTTATTTAAAACTACAAAAATTGTATAAATATGAAAATAGTTCGTATTATATTATATTATATTATATTATATTATATTGGGATAGATTATAATTTATACAATTAGAATCTGCAAGGATATACCAACTTCGGCGTGCCGAAGTTAGCTTCCTTTCTTGTTTAACATCAAATCTGATCTTATTTACTAAGAAAGAAAAAAAGTTTACTCATTGGTCTATTGATGATTATTTCACACGAACACAAATTAATTCTAGCACGTAGTTATTTTATTAAAAATTTATTTTTGGCCCCAGATTTGACAAAAAAAAAGTTGCCGTCGGCAACAAGACAATTAAATTTGGTTGCTAATGTTTTCAGACAGTTGGCGGAACAAGTCGCTAAGAAACACTCAGCTTTAAATACTTATTAAATGCAAATATTGTAAATATTGTACAATAAAGGTTAAATTATGTTTTATTTAATAAATCTAATAAAAAACTGTTCAGATTTGATTGAGACCACTGGAAATGAAAGTGCATGCACGCTTACAGCCTATTGTAAATAAATAAATTAACTAAGCAATTGCCCCTATTTTGGTCCTAAAAAAATAATTTAACAACTTAAACACTTCTTAGCTTTCTGCCAACTATTCAAACCAACAACGCCTGCTCTTTGAGCATAACAAAATATTAAACATTCCGAGAACAAAACGACAGCACGGGAACCGGAGCAGCTAAAATCGAAATCAAAAGATTTCGTCCAAATCGAAATCAAATAAAAATACATATTTGGATACCGGAGCAGACCTGAAAGTTCAACTCTGAACGCTCATATCTTCTATTTTGCAACAATTACAATAAGACAAATTTCATTTTGGCTCCTAAGGTTGCCAGGGAGTTCGCGGAACTAATCGCTACAAAACAGCTTCAAATTGCTTACGTTAACAACAGTATTAGTGTACAATGCTGTTTTAATAAATAAATCCATATAATTTTATTAAGGGGGTCATGCCGTGTTAAAGCCGATAAAAACATTTTTTTTTTTAAATTTGTAACTTTGATTATTTATATAACTTTGCATTTTTTTACTTAACGTTTTTTTTTTATTTAATTATTTATATTAACAAATTGTTTCAACAGGAAAAAAATTATAATTAAGGAAGTTACAGTGCCAAAATACAAGTGCTTAGATAGCTATCACGATCCAGCCAATCTTGGTAATCTGATTTCAAACAAGAAAGGAAGCTAACTTCGGCGCTTCGAAGTTTGTATACCCTTGCAGATTCCAATCGTATCAATTATAATCCATCCCAACAAAATATAATATAAACTACTTTCATATTCATACAATTTTTACATATTTACATGTACGTAACATGTAATTTTTCTCCACATTTACCGATCGTTTGTATAGCAGCTATATGCTATAGTCGTCCGATTCTTATGAAACTTACAACAAAAATTTGGAAAAATATAAAATATTTGTATCTCAAAGTAGAAAAAATGATGTTGAAAACTGACCAAGTTATACTTTTTTTTCTAAAAATTTCCCGACCGTTCCTATGGCAGCTATATGATATAGTATTCTAATTTGTATAAAATTAAATCCGAAAATCTGAAACAATATATTAAGTTTATAACCGAGAACTAATCAAGATATGTTAAACGACAGTTAAGTTTTAATTTGTTTTCAACAAATTTACGGATCATTTGTATGGCAGCTATATGATATAGTTGACCGATCCGGCTCGTTCCGACATATATACGAGTGAGAGTATAAGAAGACTATCTACAAAGTTTCAATCAGATAGCTTCAAAACTGAGGGACTAGTTTGCGTTTAAATGGACAGACAGACAGACGGACATGGCTCGATCGACTCGGCTGTTCAGTCTGATCAAGAATATATATACTTTATAGGGTCGGAGATGACTCCTTCACTGCGTTGCAAACTTCTGACTGAAATTATAATACCCTGAAAAGGTATAAAAATCAAATGGCTTTTAATCTGTATCACAATGTATCACTACACACATAAGCTGAACA
Organism: Drosophila punjabiensis; assembly: GCA_008042585.1. NCBI lineage: Eukaryota > Metazoa > Arthropoda > Insecta > Diptera > Drosophilidae > Drosophila > Drosophila punjabiensis. The sequence continues at coordinate 5,685 of VNJR01007328.1, forward strand.
TTCCCTGTAAATTTCAAGCCAATCGGCCAATAGCCAGTTAAAATATAGTGTTTTCGAGAAAAACAAAAAAAAAAAAATTGTTATTCCAGGAGTAAGCTGCTCTGCTGGGCATTCCATTTCCTTCATACGGCGTAAAATATCGATAAATCCTGTTAACCAAATGTTCTATATACATATATTTATGATTTATGAAAAAAAAAACATTTTTCGATTTTTTTCAACGCGGCATGACCACTCAAATGTGATGATAAAAAAATCTAAAAACTTTTTTTCAAATGAATATTATCAACAACTTATGAAGAATATGTAGTTAAAGGATATTTTAATATTCTATGCAATTAGAAATTTATAGCTTTGTGAAGGAATGCCCTTAAGTGCAGTTACTCAGGGAATAATGATTTTTCTCAAAACTGTGTTTTTCAAACTCCATCCTAACTCAAAAACGGCTGGACCGAATGACTTGAAAGTTTTAGGGAATGCCAAGTACACGTCAATGCATGGAATGAACTACGATCATTAAAAATATTAAAAACTTATATTAAAAGAAAAAAAAAACTTAAAAATAAACGGTAAAAAACGCAATTTTTCTTTAAATATCTGTAAAAAAATCCAATTTTTTGTATATTCAGACCTACAGATTAAAACGCCGCACAGTAGCGCCTTTTCTCATTTTACGTTGCAAAAATCATAACTTTTGAACCAAATAAGATATTCAAATAATTTAAACGGCAACTAGCAGGTAATTGTTGTGAAATTTACATATATATTGGATAATGTGCCACGCCCACCCATTCGCCATTTTATAGGGTATCAAAGTGAAGAAATCTATTTTTTCCTGTGAAGACAATTTTTTAAAAATATTTTTTATTTAATTTTTTATCTTTATTTTTATGTATTTGCTTAAATAAAAATATTTCGAATGCAAAAAAAAATATTTTAACTTTTAAACAGTTATATTTGGCTGACCCAAAAAAAATTTCTTTGTCCTTTTAAAGGAAAGATTTTTCATTCAATACAAAAAACATGAACAATTTAAAAGTATTAACCCTAATAAGCGTTTTCGCGCTTAAGTAAGACCAGATTTTTTTGCTATTTTTGTTTATTTACCCCTGAGTTGCTTTGATTTATGCCGTTGCATTTCCGCAATGGCTTTCATCGGCTTCAGAAGATACAGACTACTTTAGTCAGAAAAAAGTAAAAAAAATGGACACCTGGCAGGCAGCGTTTTACCTGTGCAAGCCCAAACATAACTGCCGTTTTCAGCTTAATTTACAGGCAATGAATGTATCTATCGTTTAAAGAAAAAACATGACTATAGGTAATCTACGTTATGAGTAATGCTACCTGAAAGTCGACCAATTTTCAATTTTTTTCTCTTGTGATGCAAAAATGGAAATGTTTTTCAACTTTGAATGCTCATATCTTGTACAAAAAATCCTAAAATTGATTTTATTTTAGATTCTTAATCCTTGGGAAATTGCCTGTCGACTTTTTTGATTTTTGCAACGGCTTTTGTTCTAGAGGCCCTACTGTGCGCCGTTTCGTTTTTTCGATGAACCAATTGGCCGGAATAGTGAAGATACTACAAGTACCTATTTTCAAGGCGCGGGTGTATAGAACGCTGTAACTCAATTTCTACTCAATATTTTAAGCCCAAAATTTATATTCATATTGTCTAAATATATGTTTATAAGTTATAAAAAACTTGAGGCTCTATCTTTTTACTTGACGAAGAAAAAATTCCTTAATACCCCTTAAAAACAGGCCGTCACATGGAATGACCCCCTTAAGTGAATTATAAAAGAGCTGGACAAATTTAATTGAGACCACAGAAACTATTGAATTTGGCAGCACCTTCTTCTAAATAATTAAATTAAATAAGCAATTACATCCAATTTTTGCTCCTAAAGATATAATTTAACGCCTTAAACCCTCTTTAGCATTCTGCCAACTATTTAAAGAAAATTACGACAGCTGTTGGAGCATAAGAAATATTAAGCATCCCGATAACAAAACGATTGCAAAAAGTAAGTAAACATGAAAAACTAAAGTGAAAGCCTAAGCAGGCCGATAGCATTTCAGAACCAAATATAACTTTCCGAAGATTATCGCTTCCCATACAAAACTTCCTATTTCTCGTGCCACGGCTGCTTCAAACAGTCGGTACCGCATTCCAATTTACTGTTCTTCAAAATAAAATTGGAAAATCCGTATTGGTCACCAAAATATCGTCTTTTAAATTTATTTCGATTTTTTTGAATATCGATATATTAAATAAGAAATATATGGGGAATTGATATATAGTAAATTCAAAAGACAGTTTCTCGGGGTTAAATAGAGATTTTTCCATTAAAAAAAAAAAAAAAAAAAAAAAAGATTTTAAAGGTCAACATTTTTTGACTTCAGCACGTTAAAAATCTTCGAAAAAAAGTACTCGGTTTTTTTTTCTGGTTTAAAAAAAAAAATTTTTTTATGTTTTTTTTTCGGAGTGTTTACTATGTTAATAAATGCGTTTGTTTTAAAATAATTTCTAAAGCTTCAGAATTTACACATATTTCTTTCGTTTTGTAATAAATTTTTGAATCACGCCGTCTTTTAACTCCCTTATCGCATGTGCCACCCACACATTATTCAGCTATATAACAATTAATTAATATACACTGACAAGAAAAATAAAATCTTTCAAGATTTTGTGCATTCTTAAATGAAAGTCTTAATATAAGACCAAAAATCTTAATATAAGACCTAAAATTCGGAAATTACGAGATTTTAAGCTTCATTCAAAACCAAAACAACTTAAAAAAATCTCAAAAGAAGACCAAAATATTCTTGAGCCACTTTCGTAAGCAAAAGTTATAAAAAATTATCAAAAGTCTTAAACTTTTTTATCAGTGTAATATAAATTAATATAACCTACTTATAAAAATGTATATCGAAAAATAACTGTTACTCAATTATCAACATTATTTATGACGATAGCTTATAATTACGATCGTTGACGTTTTACTACAATTTTGCTTCGGCTAAACTATGCTGACTTTAAAGAATAAGTAATAACTATCCACACACCTGTTATTGATAACTTATTAACACAAAAAGGTTTTTGCTAATTTAGCAATAACATTTTTGTGTTTCAAAGGTCCAGCGGACTTATATATTTGAGAACTGAGTAATATTTTAGTTAAGTAAAGTTAAGTGGCTTATTTTAATGTTCTCTCTTGTACAAATAAAACACAGTTCTCAAGATCACCAAAAATTGATAAGATTCGAAACATAAAATATTAAACTTTCATGTACATGAACTTCTGTATGTATGTTAAGTATTTTACTGATGGAAAACTTTCAACTGCGTATTTAGACAGAGAGGGTATAAATCCATTAAAACTCGTTAAATGTAAATACAAAAAAGCTGTCAATATCACGCTGATTACATTACATATGAGTAATTTGATATGATATTGTATTTCCCCAAAGCCAATCCGAGCGGCGGCAGCATCTTGACAATGACTCGAAACTGGTTTGGGCTTGAGCTAAGCTACTTCTGGTTTTTTGGTTTTGCGTTTAGATCAGAAGACCGGCTCAAAACAAAGCAACAGCTGAGCGAGTTGTCGCTTCGTAAGTATGTACGTAACGTAACGTAAGACTCTAGCTCAGACCTCAGCTAAGCCCTATAGACTGCGTACTTATGTATGTGTGTAAAGCGTCTAGCTCGCTCTCACTCGCTCTTTGTAGCTCGCTGTGTCTCTGTGTATCTCTCTGTGTCTCTCTCTCTCTCTCTCTCTTCCATCTCTCTCTCCCTCGCTCTCCCCCTTTTTTGTTTTCTCTAAGTATTGCTCTTTTCTATAAGTGATAAATGTACTAGACTAAAGCCGTAGGTTACCTGTTCAATGAATCCTCATCCATGCTTTTATTCATATGAGGACAATGCTGGCGAACGGTCGCCAACGCGCTTTAAGATATAAAATAGCTCGATATAAGAAAAGGTGCTTTAAAGTTTAAGGAACTGCAGCAGCAAAAGCAAATTTACGTTTTTTAGTGCCGCCGGTACAAAAATTAATTTTCATCTAGACTTAATTGTGAAGTGCTCTGAAAACGGAAGTATAATCTTTAAGACTGTGACTATGAAGGATTTCGGCAATATTTTTGCTCGGCGTTATAGTGCAGTTTGTGTAAGTGACGAAGATGCAAACAATTATGACCGGAAATCGATAGATAAAGCAGGATTCGGGCCAGGAGATCCTGCAGCGACGTCGGTGGCTATGGCTGCCTTGCAGCGTGCCCAGCGCCGCAAGAGCCTCAAAGCAAATCGATCAATGAAACCAATGGATATATTGGGCAGTTTTTTTAAGGAACCAAACCAGGGCAAACGTAATAGAGTTCCCAAACGTAAGTTGAAACCGGAATTATGAGGATGATGATAGTCAGCCCATTCATAAATAATTCCGTCTTCAGCAAAAAAAATGTTAATCCAAATTTTTTAAATGTAAATCCTGAATATTTAATATTGTTTCTCAAATCCTGTTTATTTCTGGATTATTTACGAGAATTTTTCTACCAACACTCCTTAAGACGCATTTTTTGCCACATGCGGAACAAGCATAAAACAAACGCTCACCAAAAAACCATCAAAGCTATTTAGCATAGCACTTCAGTTTTGTTGCTGTTTTGAATTGAAAAAATAGACAACGTAAAAAATAAAAAACCAAAATCGGCAATGACATAGTTTGTTATAGAGTCTTCTCTAAATAAGCGTCTTGCCAAACTATGAAATCGACTGCGCCCAAAAACAGTACAAATCGATTGCTTGTTAATTTAGTTTGACCCTGAACTTGAATATCAAATCAAAGTTAAACACCGTGAAAACATTCCATATACCCTAATCGTATGTGCATATAAGCTGTAAGACAAGTTCAAGTTTTAAATTACACGCAATCACTTGATATACTATTATATTTAATGCATGGAGAGGCGGCAATGATACAATACAGACAACAATACAGTTGACCTTTAATTTCATTACTAACGACCTAGGTTATGTGACCATATACAAACAAAAAATAAAATATATACATATATATTTATATATATATATTTATATATATATATATGTATATATGTATAGGTTATGTGACCATATACAAATAAAAAATAAAATATATATATATATATATATAATTATATAAGGTTCCAGTCAGGATGTTGAAGTCGTGCTGTGTGGTATATATGTACATAAATGCTAAATAATACTATATATATTATTATACCCTTGCAGGGTATCATAATTTTAGTCAGAAGTTTGCAACGCATTAAAGGAGGCATTTCCGACCGTAATTATAGTCTCTCTGTTTTTTATATTGATTTACTTTTTATATTAGTTCAAAATTTAATGTAATTTAATTTTATTAAAATCGAACTACTGTATCATATAGCTGCCATAGGAAAAGTGAAAAATTTGTTTGAAAAAAATATTATAATTTTGTCAGTTTTTAACTTAACTTCTTTTTATTTGAGTTATAAGTATTAGATAATATTTTAGAATTTCGTTTTTAACTTCATAAAAATCGGACGACTATATCATATAGCTGTCATACAAACGATCGGTAAATGTGGAGGTATAACAGATGTGGTCAGAAGTTTGCAACGCAGTAAAGGAGGCCTTTCCGACCCTATAAAATGTATATATTCTTCATCAGCATCAACAAACGAGCCGATCTAGCCATGTCCGTCTGTCTGATTATACGCAAACTAGTCTTTTAGGTTTTCATAAAATTAAAACGAAAATTCTAAAATAATACAAAAAACGTTTATTTCAGAGTATATTAAGAAATAGCAAAGTAATCATTTTTTGATGTGCATCAAGATAGCAGAGCAATTTTGGATAATCAAAATTTTGATTGTGCCATAATTTGCTGTTAATTATTCGCGCATTATCGGAATATTCGGAACATTTGTAAAAAGAAAATATAACTTTGTCGGATTTTATCGCATTTTTATTGGCTGTGTTCAGCCTAACAACATGATCATTGATCAGTGATGGATGAGTAAATAAAATTGTGTTCTGCTGAACGCTCATGATAAAACTTGATTAAGAACAACTCACAATCTCAGAACCAGAAACCGATATATTCTTCTCCGAACTCTTTCGACGCTCTGATTTTAAATTTTGTCCTACACGTCAGGTTTTCGAGATATAGCTTTACTGCACACTGCATTCGTGATGGAAGAATGCATCATGATCAGCAGAACTATCGATAGAAATCCATCAGTTATCAGTGATCAAGTTGTTCTGCTAAACGCAGCCATTGATTCGTATCAGAGAACTGCAAATTGCTACTCACACTCAACAAACTTTGAGTGCGATTGCCAGTTACCAGTAAAATAAAAGACACACAAAACACAAAATCTGTGCATTGCAAGCACTCGGTGTGCTGCGCACCAGATCACTGCAGCTGCGGGTGCCGATCTCGTTCGCACTCATAATAGTTGAAAGAGCAGGCATAGTAAGAAGAAACACCCAAGAAATAAAGACTTGTGTGAAATACACACACTTATGACCTGGGTGTCTCACCGACTTATAGCGATGGAATTAAGTGAAATCTTGATGTCTAAGAAAGATGTTAGAAACGTTTAAATTATAAACAAAAAAATTTTAAATAAGTATACATATAAAATAAATAGATAAATTAACATCGAAAAAAATATCAATAACTGTTAATATCATAAACAATATTTAAACTAACACTTTGCTATAAAAATTAAGTTACTTTTAATATATTTTAAAACAGCTAATAATTAATATTTACTTTAAACTTCGAATTGTTTTATAAATTTCATCATTAAAAGCGTCAAAACTGCATTATATGCCGTTTTAAAATTTAAAAAAATTTTCAATATTGCAATAATACGAAAAATGTGGATGTGCCTGCTACCTGCACCAAATTGCAGTGTCATTGTTTTTGTAAGTCTTCATGGTTCACTTAGCGTTAGTACCGACGACGCTTAGTAGCGCCTCTAGAACAAAAGCCGTTGCAAAAATAAAAAAAATCGGTGTCGCAAAAACGATTTTAACCATACTTAATCGACAGAGAATTTCCCAAGGATTAAGAATCTAAAATAAAATCTATTTTAGGATTTTTTTTGTTGAAGATATGAGCATTCGAAGTTGAAAAATATTTCCATTTTTGCATCATAGGAGAAAAAAATTAAAAATTGGTCGACTTCCAGGTAGTATAACTGAAAATTTAGATTACCTATCGTCATGTTTGCTTCTTTAAATGATAGATAGCGCCTCTAGAACAAAAGCCGTTGCAAAAATCAAAAAGGTCGGTGTCGCAAAAACGATTTTAACCATACTGAATCGACTGAGAATTTCCCAAGGATTAAGAATCTAAAATAAAATCTATTTTAGGATTTTTTTTAGAAGATATGAGCATTCGAAGTTGAAAAATATTTCCATTTTTGCATCATAGGAGAAAAAAATTAAAAATTGGTCGACTTCCAGGTAGCATAACTCAAAATTTAGATTACCTATCGTCATGTTTGTTTCTTTAAATGATAGATACATTCATTACCTGTAAAATAAGCTGAAAAACCGGCAGTTGAGTTTGGGCTTGCACAGGTAAATCGCTACCTGCCAGGTGTCAATTTTTTTCACTCTTTTCTGGCTAAAGTAGTCTATATCTTCTGAAGCCGATGAAAGCCACCGAGTACACTATGACTACAACTTTTGTGGCTATATTTTGGACCCAAATCAACTTTCATCGGCTGCGTCACGCTGCGTCTGCGGAAATGTAACGGCATAAACCAAAGCAACTCAGGGGTAAAATATACCAAAATACCAAAAAATTTGATCTTATTTAAGCGCAAAAACGTTTATTAGGGTTAAAATTTTGAATTTGTTCATGTGTGTTTGTATTGAATGAAAAATCTTTCCTTTACATTGGCTTTTTAATAATACTAATACAAAAAAGACAACGAATTTTTTTTTATGGTCTGCCAAAAATTTTTTTTGATAAATTAAATTTTTTTTTCTTTGCATTCGAAATATTTTTATTTAAGCAAATACATAAAAATAAAGATAAAAAATTAAATAAAAAAAATTTTAAAAAATTGTCCTATAAAAGGGCGAATTAGTGGGCGTGGCACATTATCCAATACATATGAAAATTTCACAACAATTACCTGGCAGTTGCCGTTAAAATTATTTAAATATCTTATTTGGTTCAAAAGTTATGATTTTTGCAACGTAAAATGAGAAAAGGCGCTACTGTGCGACGCCTGGACTTGCTGTCGCCTCCAAAAAAGATAACGGGTTAGCAAATTGAGCAACGGCGTGCACTTCGTCGATATAGAGTTTCCTTGCACACACTCTTGGTGCTCATTATACCCTTGCTTCAACAGCCGAGTCGATCTAGCCATGTCCGTCTGTCCGTTTTTACGCAAACTAGTCCCTCAGTTTTGAAGGTATCTTACTAAAATTTTGAAGATAGTCTCCTTATACTCTCACTCGTATATCATATATTGTAGCTGCAATCCCTAAATTTGTAGAAAAAAAAATGTTTTTACTGTATGTTCATTAACTCTCGTGTATGTGCTTATCATATTATTTCTGAACTTCGGGTTTAATTTTATAAAAATCGGACTACTTTATTATATAGCTACCATAAAAAAAAATTATAACTTTGTCAGCTTTTAGCATACCTTTTTCTACTTTGAGATACAAGCATTCTTTATTATTCTTGAATTTCATTTTAAATTTTATAAAAATCAGACGAGTATATCATATCATATGCCAAACAAACAATCGGTAGATGTATTATTACATTTTACTTTGCATGTAAAATAATGCAAAACTGTAAAAATAAAATGAATATGAAAGTAATTCATATTATATTAAATACACTTATAAAAAAGTTAAGGGCTTTTGGTAATTTTTTTAAATTTTTGGTTACGAAAGTAGCGCAAGAATATTTTGGTCTTTTTTAAAATTTTTTTCTTTTTATTTTTTGTTGTTTTGGTTTTAAATGAAGCTCAAATCTCGTAATTCCAGAATTTTAAGTATTATCTTAAGATTTTTGATATTATTTAAAGATTTTAATTTTTGAATGGACAAAATCTTAAAAGTTTTATTTTTAATCAGTGTAGGGATAGATTATAATTGATCTAATTGATCTACAAGGGTATACAAATTTCGGCGTGCCAAAGTTAGCTTCCTGCCTTGTTTTGTTATGTATTAGGAAAGTTATAATAAATGCATCTCGTCTCTTTAGAAGGTATTTTTTATATATATTTAAATTTTTTTATTTTAACATTTAATGTTTTACTTAAACATGAAATGTTAAATTGGAATTGATATTCATATTCAATTGGACATTCTGAGAGCCTAAAACAGAATAAAACGAGTTTTGGTTGCATAAATTGCTCTACAAACAAAATCGGCGCGCGGTTATCAAAAACTTTAGCGTCGAAATACAAAATTACGATAAAAGTGACTGTTCACGGTCAAACAGGATTGTCAAATGAGTTTTATTTATATCTTTATATATTTTGTTTTTGTTCGTTTAAATGCTAAATTATTTATTCAGAAAAGCGGACACATAGCTAATGCCAAAAGCCAACACAATGAACACATGCCATCTCTAAATTCAACAAATAAATAAAATAGAAGGCATTCCATATGTTGATTGAGGCACAGCATCACATTATGAGCGTCAAGAACCGATACAACCGATCAATGATGATGATTGCGAAGGGAACACCGAGAAAAGGCTTAGTGACGAAAACAAATTCAAGTCGTATTTATTGAAGAGTCGGAAATTAGGCTGGTCAATCTTTAAAAAAAAAAAACTTTATAATCTACATACATACATATATTCCATTCGCGCAATAATCTGTCTCACTTGAAATTTTGCTAAATCTGTGACAGCATACAAATCGCAAGGAAAAATTCCAAGAAGTCTCATAATCTAACTCCAAGTTAGCAGTATATTGCACTAAAAAGACACAATAGCAACTTTCTGCAACGGATTCCGGTACCTTGTTGCTACGCTGTCCAGTAACACAGTAACCCCTCTAGAATTAAAACCGTTGAAAAAATCAAAAATTCGTTTTTGCAAAACCGTACCTATACAAGAAAAAAATTTTACAAGGAGTCCGAATATACAATTCATATTTATTTTTTCTAAAGATATGATATACTTAAAGTTGAACTTTGTTTACATTTTTAAATCATAAGGAAAATTGGTTGACTTTTATGTAATATTACACAAAGGATTAATTATAAAGAATTTAAATATTTTTTTCAAAAAATGTTTTCTTATGAATGCTTGATTAGAGTATAAATAATCAAGTTATGGGAGTTTGAGCGGAGCTTGCTATTTAGTATTTTCGCGAGGCGCAAAACTTTAAAGCGTTTATTTAAAAACCGTTTATTTAAAAGTCTCGGTCTCTTTTATTAGTGTGAGGCCGGGGTAATTCATGATGCCACCGTCGCTGCTCGGCTCATTAAGTTCAGCCTAACCGGTAAGAGGGAATTTGTCGCTTCTCGGTCAGCATAAAATTCACTCTTGCCGGTATGGAAAAAGTTCAGAAACCAAAATTATAACTTCACTGTTTTTTAACATATCTTAATCAACTCTCGGTTCGAATTTAATATTATAAAAATCGGACTACTGTATCATATAGCTCCCATAGGAACGATCGGTAAATGTGGAGGAAAATTACATTTTACTTTACATGTAAAATATGTAATAAAAATGCAAAACTGTAAAAATGAAATGAATATGAATGGAATCTGCAAGGGTATACAAAAACTTCGGTGTGCCGAAGGTTAGCTTCTTTTCTTGTTAACTTTAATTTACATTTAAATTTTTACTTATTATAAATTTATTTTTTACAACACCCACAATTTTGTAGAACATTTTTATAAAAGAGGCCAACACGGATTTGAACTTGCGCACAGTGTAAGATTTTGCCAATCTAGGAGGGCTTATTTCAGTAGCAGTCGTATTTTTAACGATAACGATATTTAAGATATCAACTTGAAATTGGGTGTGAACATTTTAGATAGCGTAAGGAATTGGATAGAAAGTGGGCGTGGCATTTCAGTGGGCGTTAAAATCTGCAAAAAGGTACATTTTTCAACACAATAACTAAAAAAAATATTTAACAATCTTTTTGGACTTTTAACTAATTTTGTATTTTTTGTTATATTTTTTGCCACCTAAGAAATATTTTTTGAAAATTTTTCGAGACAATTTTTTTGAATTTGTTTCTATTTTTTAATTACGTTTTTAGGTGGTTTGTTCAGTCTTTTGGCTGCAACTTCTAAATTATAAGTGGAACATCTGAAAATAAAATTTTATATTGATGATAATTTATAAGCGAATGGAAAAAGCCATAGCTTTAAATGTTTAGATTTTTTTAATGAATAAAAAACAAATTAAATTTCATAAAAAAATTCTTCTATATTTTTTCTTGCAAAGTTAATCAGACTCCGAATTAGATGCAGAGCTTTCATCACTATAATGATCCTGTGATAAAAGTTGAGTCACTTCTTCAGGAAGTTCAACGTGCCTAGATTTTGGTGGTGTCCTTAAGAGCAGACCATTTTTGACTTCTTAACGAGATCGTAACAGGGACACAGCTTCGGACCATTTTAGTATGCTGCCGCAAAGTGTTGTACTGGTGCATTGATAGGTTTATTTCTATCATTAAAGCAAGTGCTGCTGAAGTGTTCGGTTCGGAGGGCCAGTAGTCGATAACGATGCTCTTTTAATAATGGTCCCTGTTGACGCGGGAGCATTCGACATCTCATTCAGTAGCATTGCGGAGTCCCTTTTACCGTCCGAGTACAAGGACCGCTCACCGGCTGCTAGCACTTGGTTTTTATCAGCTAATGATAAGAAATTGTGGATTTTTCTCTATTGTGTTTTTACACAGCACTCACCTTCCACTGTTTCTTGAGGTGGATGGATTCATTGTATTCCTCGACCTTTATTGTCCCCTGCAGCCAACTTGCATTGTTTGATAAAAATCTGGCTTTATCTCTCCTAGAATCCAGTTTGAAATTCATAGCACAGTTTTGTCAAATGCTACTTCAGTTTAGAATGATCGATATCATTTCCAAAAACTTTCACTGCATGCTCCACAAGTGAGTCTCGCTTAGCGAGCTTTACGTTTCTTGCCCAAACCTCGAAAATTACACCACGGGTTATTTCACAAATTTTTAAATTGAAGGTCTTTGGGCAAAATATGGGCAAGATTTTATTTTAGAATCTGATTCGATATATGAATGGTTCCAAATGGTGTATATGCTGGTTGGAGAGAATACTATAGAATAATGTAAGTTTTTTCCACCAAAAAAAGGGAAACATGAAAAAAATACTTACTTTTTGGTACACTTTTACAAAAAATTAAACAAAATGTTACAGATGGAAAAAAAAATTTTTTTTTTGTTTTAATAGATCACAAATCGGTCCATAAAAATGAAAAAAAAACTTTGGGCTGCTTCCACAAATCACGCGATGCAATTGATAAGCCTAAACTTTATCAACTGTTGATCGCTGCCCAGTGCAAGTTTGTATGCATTTCTAATGCCAAACTTTAGAATCCTTTAGCTCCAAAGCAAAATTTTGTTTTAGGTTTTGTGTGTTTTCGTAATAGTGGAACAAAAAATTTTTTTTTTTTATTAAGTCCCCCTAGATTGGCAAAATCTTACACTGTGCTGCGCCTCAATATTTAACTGTCCGACCGCTTACGAAAGGCGCCATGTAGACAAGTTAAGCTTCGTCGGCGATATAGACATACATGCATAACGCGTCTGATCGGGATATTTGACTTTGCAGTCGCGAGGCGATTGTGACGCATGGCTCAGGGGAGCACCCGATTCAGAATCGGTCGGGTGCAAGTTTAAATCCCACTCCAAATGCCGAATTATTTTTTCTCTATTATTTTTTTAAGTATACAGCATTATAAAATATTGTCATTTATTTTTTAATTTGATCAGAGCAATAGTTTTGCAGAGAAACCCTAAAGGAAGTTCATTATCAGTGTGCTATAAAATGCAATATTTTATGTTAAAAAAGATCTTAATTATGATTATTTGTTATACATTATATTAAAAAATTTTTTTTTTCTTCCCTACTGATTAGATAAATGCGCAAAATTAATAACTGTTTTATCAGCGTATGTCATAATGATAAAAATCCCGAGAATGAAATATCGCCTTAAACGAAAGGCATTTAATTTTATCTTGAATCTTTGCTGGATAGCGATAGCCGTCAAATTTTTTAATCACATGATTCGATGGGTTCGATACATACATATGTACGCCTAAGAGCTTAGAATGGTTTTGACTAAAGGTATATGTATTCTCTTATTTCTACCAATAACTGCTTTAATGTCTTAACAGAATTGACTAAAAAGACTATAATAATACATTTTTTGTCTGCCTCCAAGGCTGAGGCGCAATTTGAAGCTGAACCAGGGTGCGCTTGCACAGAGTGTCAAAAATATTTAGCATTCCCACGAGCAGCACTGGGCAACTTTGTGGGTGGCAAAGCAGGATATATACATATGTTCAGTACATATGTATGTGTATACATACATATCTGAGAAGACGTGCTCTGCAAGATTAATTAGAACTCTCAGAAATCAATATTTTGGCAAAGCAAACAAAAAAAAAACTATAAAGCATTTGTATTATCTTCAGCGACTCCCATTTATGTATATATCAATTTATATTTTTATACATCGTGCATACACGAGTGCTTTTAAATATAGTTCTTTGTTCATTCATTTGTCCCTTACGAAAAAAAATATAAAATTGTTGCATTGCATACAAAGTGACTGATTAAGGCTTGTAGAAATGCCAATAAGTGTGAAATAGTTACATACATAAATTTGCCCGCAATGCACTCTATCCAAATAAAAATAGGAAGGAAACTCGTTTTAATTACAGAAAATCAAAAATTTATAAATTTGTTAAAAAAGTAAGCTAACTTCAGTAACCTTAAGTTTGTATACATTTCCAATTTTCAATCGGATCAATTAAATTAAAATGTTTATAAAAAAAAACAGCGATAAATAGAAATACCGATCTTTTGCTTATTTTTCAAGCCTACAAATTTACTATCGCTCTCATGGGAACTATATGAGATAATCGTCTGATTTTTTAAAATTTTAAAGTATTATTTTAAAATCCAATCCATAACTGTATTTCATGGTATCAACAAATCTTTTGGAAAACAATTTAGTTTAATACTCATTCATATTAGTTTTCTGTTGATTTGACGATTATATTGATAACAATTATTTTCTGAAATCTTATCAAATCAAAGTACATAAATATATACATACATACATATAATGTCGACCGTCAAGCACATTCCACTAGACATTGACACAAAATTTAAAACATTGAGTCATCTAGTGACATAGTTTATTTTTCATACAGCTTGCATCTATATTATTGCAGATTAACTTATGTTTTTTCAATTTATTCATAAGTAATTACTAGATTAATCCGCCTAACAAAATTAATGGGTCTTACGAGTATTTACAATCAAATAAAATTATATTTGTGCTAACAAAAATTAGTAAAGACCTTGAAGAGACACACTTTTAGTGCAAAATTAAATTTTGTCCGAGCCGCTCTCAGATGGTAAGGGAATAAGTTTCGGATTCCAGTTACTTACTTTTTGTCAATATCATTTGTAGGAATAATGACCGACGCACAATGGGTCAATTTAGGTTGTTTTTTTGTACCCTTCAAAGGTTTAATAATTTTGGTCAGAAGTTTGCAACGCAATGAAGGAGTCATCTACCTATAAAGTGTATATATTTTTGATCAGCATGAACAGTCGAGTCGATCTAGCCATGTCCGTCGCTGCTAACAAAAACAAATTTTATAATATCGATATGTGTATCATTATACTAGCGGCCCGTCCTAGCTCCGCACGGGAAATCCAACTAATTCACAAAAATACAAATCTTTTTATTTAATTGTAGTTAATCTAAGTGCAAAATGTGACAGAAACGCATCACAACATTTACAAAACATTTGGATAAACTTAATTTTTTTTTTTTCCATTTTGAGCATAAATAAACAAATGACTTGGGGTTCCGACTCTGGAACATGCAACATAAAGTTGGCCATCTGAAAAACATTATTCTTCCAAATTTACAACACAAACGTTAAGTGTTCGACCTTGGGCCTTGTTAATAGATATAGCAAATGATAAGCGAACAGGATATAGAAAGCGTTTAAGTTCAAATGGAATCATAGGGATACGTGGTATAAAAGAAACTTATCATTTTGATTTATCTGATAAGATAATAGCTTCAATTAAATTCGGTAATAACGTTTCTACGGCCAATCTGGTGTCATTACAAAGTTTTGGCGGATAAATATTCCGTAATAATATAATTAAAGAACCAACTTTCAGATTTAAGCAATGCGGTGGCATACCAGCCGGTTTCAATGAATTTAAAAATTCAAATGGATAATTCATCTTGGTTCATAACACTATAAATCTATATATATAATACAATTTTTACTTATCTTCATTTATTTTCTGAAGTGCATAACTCTTAAAAGAAAAACTTTTACTATAACTGTAAACTGGATTTATAAACAATAGGATGTACTATTTATTGTCCCATTATATTTTTCGGTTTTCCTTAAGTTTTCGATTTTGTTCAAGGAACGACGTTATCAGGTGGTATCATAATTGGCACACTTTGTTAAAGTCTTAATTTTTTAAGTAAAGATGTAATTTTTTGCCAATCTTTGCTAATTTTATGTAATCTGTAATTTAATTTATAAAATTTTTACTATATTTAAGCTTGAAAAGGTTGCGAAAAAACGTGTACTGTCAAAGAAAGTAGTATTATTTGTAAATTAAAGAAACCGGACAAAAAACCAGCTTAAATAACAAAAATCGTGGATTGTTTTTGATAAATTTAATACCATTCACTAGTGTTAGTCAATAAATAAATTTTTTATTTGACCCAGCAGGATCGAAAGCGAAGGCCTCGAAAAACGGCTTTGAGCTTGAAGAGAACTTTAGTTCGAAAGATCAAATCTGACCCTTTTAGGTCTGCTCTTGAAATTATAATTGAAATTTTTGATATATATGCAGTAGATAACCTTTGGACCTTTATGAAGGATAACGATTCGAATCATTCATCAAGAATCTTAAAGAAGCGGTTTTAGACGAAAAAACTTTAAACTATGAATTGGCTAGGACATAGAACAGACCTGAATCCAATTAAGAACCTTTTTAACGATGTACCAGTGACACTTTGCCAGAAAAAAAATAAAAATTTGGATGATTTAGGGCTAAGGCTGAAGAAGCCTGGTACCTTATCCTAAAGGGACGTAGCCCAAAATTGGTGAAGAATATGAGCCTCAAATGTCTAAAAATTATTAAAAATAGTGAAAATTTTCCCACTTAAATGTGTAATAATCGTTTAAATGAATTTGTGCCAATTATATGACCACCCAATTTTGCACATTTCTCCATATTTTTATACCCTTGCAGGGTATTATAATTTCAGTCAGAAGTTTGCAACGCAGTGAAGAAATCATCTACGACCCTATAAAGTGTATATATTCTTGATCAGCATCAACAGCCGGTCGATCTAGCCATGTCCGTCTGTCCGTCCGTTTCTACGCAAACTAGTCCCTCAGTTTTGAAGCTATCTGAATAAAACTTTGCAGATAGTCTTCTATATACTCTCACTCGTACATATGTCGGAACCGGCCAGATCGGACGACTATATCATATAGCTGCCATACAAACGATCCGTAAATTTGTTGAAAAAAAATTATAACTTCACTGTTTTTTAACAGATCTTGATCAACTCTCGGTCATAAGCTTTATATATTGTTTCAGATTTTTGGATTTAATTTTATAAAAATCGGACTACTATATCATATAGCTGCGATAGGAACGATCGGGAAATTTTTAGAAAAAAAATGATAGCTTTGTCAGTTTTCAACATAATTTCTTCTACTTTGAGATACAAGTATTTCATATTTTTCCAGAATTTTGTTGTAAATTTCATAAGAATCGGACGACTATATCGTTTAGCTGCCATACAAACGATCGGTAAATGTTTTCGTATTATATTAAATTGGGATAATTTATAATTCATACAATTGGAATCTGCAAGGGTATACATACTTCGGGGTGCCGAGGTTAGCTTCCTTTCTTGTTTTGTCAAAATTTTGATTTCACATTTAAATCTGTTTTATGTATTAATAAGTTTACAAAATGTCATATTAGTTTGTTCCTTTTTATTAACATTAAATAATACAAAATTATTTTTTAGCCAATTAGCCAAATTTTTTTGTGCCAATTATATGTACATAGGTCATTCTCTGGAAACAACAACCGCGGCCAAAAAATTAAAAGTTCTCTAAAATGATTTTTGTCAACACAGTGGCTTTAGGAAATGTTCTAATAGATCAAGTTAGAAAGCCTTTAACGTATTCTAAAAAAGATTTCGAAATATTCGCATGCATTTTCGCGTAAATGAGATTTTCATTGTTTTGATGAAAAACATCATAAACAAGAAAGAAAGCTAACTTCGCCATGCCGAAGTTTGTATACCCTTCCAGATTCCAACTGTATCAATTAAAATCTATCCCCATATTACATAATATGAATTACTTTCGTATTTATTTTATTTTTACAGTTTAACATTTTCTTACCTTTTTTACATGTAAAGTAAAATGTAATTTTCCTCCACATTTACCGATCGATTGTATGGCAGCTATGTATATGATATAGTCGTCGACTGATATAGTAGTCGATTCTGATGAAATTTACAAAAAAATTCTTAGTTAATATGAAGTGCTTGTATTTCAAAGAAGAAATTATGTTGAAAACTGACAAAGTTTTAATTTATTTCTAAAAATTTCCCTACCGTTCCTTTTTCAGCTATATGATATAGTAGTCCGATTTTTATAAAATTAAATCTGAAAATCTGAAACAATATATAAAGCTCATAACCGAGAGTTGATAAATTTATGTTAATAAACAGTGGAGTTATAATTTTTTTCAACAAATTCACGGATCGTTTGTATGGCAGCTACATACAGCTACACTGCGTTGCAAACTTCTGACTGAAATTGTAATACCCTGCAAGGATATAATTAATTGCTTCCTTAAATCATAAATATAACTTATGTATGTAGAATATGTGGTTACAAAAATTGTTCGATATTCGGTGCCGTAAGAAAGTTATAGCGCTGAGAACGATCTTCTTTGCAGCTTGCTACTACTACTACAATGATTATTTCTATGGTATTTTTATTTCAACTGGTTAGCATTATATAGTAATAGCTAGTTGTGGGAAAAAAATTTTTTTTTCAAGTTTTCCAATTATTTTACTACCCGCAAAAGCCATTGAGATGCAGATTAAAATTTCAATAGATATACCAATAGATACCGAAAACATCGATGTCCACCAACATCGATGTTTCTCCACCTTTAGAGGGCAGTGGAATCACTAATGTCCGCCAACATCGATGTTTCTCCACCTTTAGAGGGCAGTGGAATCTTTAAGGCCAACAGATTTGTCAATTTTTATTGTCAAAATTGTATTTTTTCTTGTTCTTGCTATTTATTTATTGTACAAGGTTCCTTAGTGCCTCTTAATTTAAAATTTAACAAGAATTAGCTTAACCCAATTCCACATAACTTACCAAAGAACAGGAAAACAAGGATCGCTCCTTGACTGACGCAATGAACAGCTGCAAGCTATTTGTTTGAAGTAAGCTGTGGTGTGTTTTTTCAGTGCTATTTTGTTAACAATTAAGTAAATGTTAGGGCAAGCTAATTTTGACAGGCAGGGTAAAAATATGTTAATTTCTCCATTGTGCTGATTTCACCTGCCCCAAAAGTGCAAGTTTACATATGTATGATAAATTATATTTTTAGGTGCTTTTCTACTACTTGCTATCGGATTTTTGGCCATAACAACAGCAGTGCTAGTTAAAGTGTTTCAGCCCTATGATTTGATATTTAAATGGGTAAGTATCAATAAATATTAAATGATTTTGACCCTAAACTTTGTGTTTGCCAAATATGAAACTGCCAACGTGAGGGTCTTTGGCTCGACATTGGCGCGTTTGGCAATGCAGCTCTTTTAACGGCAAATCAATGCATCGAAAATGTATAAGACCGTAGGTTAACTTTAATTTTATTGACGTTGACTTTTTGCAGAAGTTAATCATGTCTGAGGGAGGTGAAATCTTTAATCTTTGGGCCCTGCCACCAGTTGATCTGTACATTAAGATATACCTTTTTAATATAACCAACGCAGAGGCTTTTTTGGCTGGTGTCGAGCAGTTGAAGGTAGAACAAGTTGGACCCTATGTATACAAGTAAGTTTGTAATTAATATCTTACAAAATTAAAGTCCTATAACTAACGTCACTTAGAGAGATAATGACCCACAAAAACGTAACGTTTAATAAAAATAACACAATGAGCAGCACACCCAGTCATCCCTTAGTCTGGCAAGAGGAAATGTCTGGCAGTCGACGCGAAGACGATAAAGTTATAATGCTCAATATTGCTATGCTGGTGAGTAACATAATAACATTTTTAAGATTTTTAAGCGTAAGACTTTAA
This sequence comes from Drosophila punjabiensis, assembly GCA_008042585.1. NCBI lineage: Eukaryota > Metazoa > Arthropoda > Insecta > Diptera > Drosophilidae > Drosophila > Drosophila punjabiensis. The sequence goes on from VNJR01007328.1 coordinate 25,330, forward strand.
AACTGAAAAACTGATTTCTAACTAGAGTAATGAACCTCTTTTGAATTACAGGTGTTTATTTCTCGATATTAAAATTTTCGCACAACGTGGTGTTAGCGATTTTTCTTTCATTTTAAATTGTTAAAATTGTCTTTTTTATTAAATGGGTATATGCATATATTTAATTGGACGATGCCATTATAGATTCCTTATCAAGAACAGACTTATTACTTATCATTACTAGGTTTATAATGGTTTGGCCTATGCAAAAGCTTTCGATTTGGGAAAGGATAGCCAATAATCGAAATTTTGGGAGAGAGGGTTAGAATGTTAGCATATTTGATGGGTTCCGCCATTGAATGAAGTTTTGTTTAGACCAACGAAAAAGTGGCCGCGTCGGCGGACGTGACTGTTAACTTCCCTTCTTCATGTGCATCAAGTTAGCGGGCCAACTTCGGAAAATAAAAATTTGGATTATACTATAATTTGCCGTTAAATATCCATTAATTATTCTTAAAAAAAAATTTTGGCGTTCAATGTTTTATCCTTGAGTTTTGATGTCCAGCTAATTTGATATCAAGTTCAACACTTTAAAAAAAAAAATGTTGCTCAGAATTGGCTCAGAATCTGCCCTATAAAGTATATATTTTATTGATCAGCATCAATAGTCAATTCGATCTAGCCATGTCCGTTCGACTGTCCGTTTATACGAAAACTAGTTCCTCATATAAATGGTATACTTTATAGGGTCGGAAATGCCTCCTTCACTCCTTCACAAACATCGAAAAACATCGATGTCCGCGAACATTAAAGTTTCTCCACCTCTATCCGTTCCGTATCGTTTTGTTACCGTTTAATATTTTGTTATGCTCAAAGAGCTGGCGTTGTTGGTTTGAATAGTTGCCAGAATGCTAAGAAGTATTTAAGCTGTTAAATTATTTTTTTAAGACCAAAATAAGAGCGGAAACTGCTTATTTAATTTATTTATTTACATGCAGTTTCATTTCCAGTAGTCTCGATTAAATTTGAACAGCTCTTTTATCATTTACTGAATAAAATTAGGTAAAACATAATTGAACCTTCATTGTACAATATTATTGCTAAGGCTTGCATTTAATAAGCATTTAAAGCTAAGTGTTTCTTAGCGAATTGTCTGGCAACATTACCAACCAAATTTAAAAATCTTGTTGCCGACGGCAACATTTTTTTTTCAAATCTGAGGTGGGGTCAGAAATAAATCTATATATATAAAAGAAAGTCGTGTTAGTTACACCACTTATAACTCAAGAACGGCAGAACAGATTTGGCTGAAAATTGGTAGGGAGGTAGCTTAGAGCCAGGAGACGGACATAGGATACTTTTTATCCCGTTCGACAGCGTTCCTCTGTGACTTGACATGAAACGTCAGTCACTATAAAACGTGGTATAACAAAAAAGAATCAGACTTGGAATAACAAAAAGGAAATGACAGCTATGTAATTGACGTAAAATGACAGCTATGTAATGACGTATGGATGACAATTTGATATTTGTAAGAAATCAATATTAAAACTATTTCTATTAAATAAATAATTAACAAGTGGATTGAAGTGAAGTGAAGTTCAATTAATAATGCCACCTCTAATACATAGTTCTTTCTTTTGTATTAGTTTCGGCACGCGAAGTAAAATGCATCAGTTTCCTCGCTCAACTTTCGCGGATGAGATTAATGCATGTTTAAAAAAATCATTCTTATGGCAAAGTGTTGAAACTCTTCGATTGACCATAAACATGCGGGTACAGTTGCAAAATGATCCATCAGCACAAATATATTTCGAGCAATTACTAGATATTGGGAACGGTGAAATAGAACTGCAACCAAATACGAAATGCATCAAACTGCCAGAAAATTGTTGTACTGTTCTTCAAGATAAAAATGAATTGATTCAGAGTATTTTTCCGTATATACAGAGTAATTACTTAAATCATAACTGGCTGTCATCGGGCGATTTTGGCAGCCAAAAATGTGTATGTTGACGAAATTAACTTCCAGATACAACAGTTGTTACCAGGCGATCTAATGTCTTTTAAGTCAATTGATACTGTTGTTGATGAAAATGAAAATGTAAATTTTCTAACTGAATTTTTGAATTCATTAGATATACCTGGAATGCCACCCCACAATCTTCAGTTAAAGATTGAATCCACCTCAATTTTGCAACGGTACACGTTTGATCATCAAAAAGATCACCGGAAATATTCTTGAAGCAACCATTTAAACTGGGAAGTTTAAAGGAAATGTGGTTTCCAATTCGTTTAGCTTTTGCCATGACAATAAATAAGTCTCAAGGCCAAACAATGTCCATTTGTGGTTTGGATTTGGAAAATCCATGTTTTTCTCATGGGCAACTATATGTTGCATGTTCACGTGTTGGGAAATCGTCATATCTATTTATGTTAGCTAAAGACAGGTTAACCAAAAATATTGTGCACCTATTAGTGCTAAATTAAATTGAATTTGAAAAAACTTATACTTTAAAATAATAAATATTACTGTTCAAGGTTTAATATGTTATTTACTGACAACTTTGTAATATGCTCATTGTTTCCTACAAATAATAAACATGACAACTATAATTAGTTCGGGTCCAGCAAAGCGGGTCAGGTCTGCTAGTTTTTTATAAAATAACTACGTGCTAGAATGAACTTGTGTTCGTGTGGAATAGACCAATGAGTAAACTATTTTTCTCCTTTAGTAAATAAGATCTGATTTGATGTAAAAACAAGAAAGGAAGCTAACTTCGGCACGCCGAAATTGGTATATCTTTAGATTCCAATTGTATAAATTATAATCTATCGCAATTTAATATAATATGAACTACTTTCATATACACACAATTTTTACAGTTTTACATTATTTTACACTTTTTCACATTTTTACATGTAAAGTAAAATTTAATTTTTCTCTACGTTTACCGATCGTTTGTATGGCAGCTATATGATATAGTCGTCCGATTCTTATGAAATTTACCACAAAATTCTGAAAAAATATGAAATGCTAGTATCTTAAAGTAGAAGAATTTATGTTGAAATCTGACAAAGCTATAATTTTTTTTCTGAAAATTTCACGACCGTTCCTATGGCAGCTATATAATGCAGTAGTCCGATCTTTATAAAATTAAAAATCTGAAACAGTATAGAAAGCTCATAACCGAGAGTTGATCAAGATATGTTAACAAACAGTGAAGTTATAATTTTTTTTCAACAAATTTACGGATCGGTTGTATGGCAGCTATATGATATAGTTGACCGATCCGGCTCGTTCCGATTTATGTACGAGTGAGAGTTTATAGAAGACTATCTGCAAAGTTTTATTCAGATAGCTTCAAAACTGAGGGACTAGTTTGCGTAGAAACGGACAGACGGACATGGCTAGATCGACTCGGTGCTTGATGCTGATCAAGAATATATATACTTTATAGGGTCGGAGATGACTCCTTCACTGTGTTGCAAACTTCTGACTGAAATTATAATACCCTGCAAGGGTATAATAGGCATTTACTTTTTATTTCGGCCAGGCAAAGGTGTCCGTTTTGCAATTCGCAAAAAATTACCGATTTCGAGAACGGAAGCACCGATTTCCGTTTTCAAAATCGAGATTGGTAAATTTTTACGATTTCAAAAACAGGAGCAGACTTGTATTTGTATATGTCTCTATTAGTTATCTTTCTGTACTGTTTTTCCAACAGCTTCTCCTCCTATACTGTCTGTTTCAAAAGGTTTTTCGTCTCTACTGTCTTTTTCAACAGCTTCTACTGTCTCTTTCAACAGCTTTTACTGTCTCTTTTTTACAGCTTCTTCTTCACTTACTTTCTCATGCAACAGTGTCTACATCATTTAAAACCTTGTAACACAACTCAAACGACGCTGGTTCTTTCCCATCTGCCATTTTTCCAATGTCCTGAAGAGCATATTTATATATTTCCTATTATTAATCTATGACGTGAGCAAATATCAATCGCCTTCTAAAAGTTTAATAATTTTCTTTGTTTGGTGTCTTTCTTCATTTTTCAACAAGTCGAATTCTCTCACTTTACATCCATCAACTTAAGCCTTAATTTTGTTAAACCTGTCTTTATTATAAAGTGCTACAGCTGAAATATTTTTAACTCCTTCCGGTCTTACTTCAGCCAAATCAACCTTATGGTTGGTTTCATGTGGTGGCTACTTTGCCTATAAATCATTCTAGCGAACTTGCCTTTGTCTCTCGACTAACTGGACAATTAAGGGCCAACTGCACCTCCCTTAATGCATCAACTGCTAGTCTCAACTGCGGTCAAAAAGTAACCATAACGCGTTCTACTTTCCCATTAGCTCTGCTAGCACCAGTCTTAATAAAATGTAACGTTATTTTCTGCTGTGAACAAAACTTGCTAAATCTAGTGCTGGCGAAACACCTACCCTGATTTGCTATTATGCGTACAGGCATTTCAAACAATGATATAGCAGTAAAGTATGCCACTTTTAACATCAAGCTTTTACGTGTGAGTTAGATACACATTTTGAAAGGCGTCCACCTGTACTCTTTTCGAACAGACTCTCACTCAATTTTCCAGTGATGTCAATGACTTACCGGCCAATGTGTATTCACTGTTGGAAAATGACTTGAACATTCCCGGATGAAGACTTAGACATCTTACAAGTTATGCAATTGTCAACAAATTGTTGGATATATTTAGACATATTTTCAATCCAATAATAGCTATAAGCCTTATCTAAAGCCTTCTCCCATCCTTAATGCATGTCTGATTCATGAATCATGACTGTCTATTGATAAAGAACGAGTTCTACCATTTCTCTGAATATTCCAACATAAAATTCCTACTCTCAACTCATGAGTTTTACAACGTCCTCGGCAAGATAATTTTCTTTTAACTTATTTACAATGTCGACTATTTTAGAACCCTCCCGTTGTTCCGCATAAAGCTAAGCGCTAAATATTTCCGCTGAGTTAGCTCGATTCTTAGTAAGTTTAGAAGTTGTGACAATCCAAGTAGATGAAGGTAAATTTATCGAAAAGAAATCAACATGAGACTTCTTTTGCCTTCAATATACTGTTCTTTAAAAGTAAAGGATTGCAAACACGCGCACCAGCTAAGGTACCGTGGGAGATAGCTTCTTTCATAATGCTTTCCGTAAGTTGTAATCAGTAAAGGCATCAAAATGTCTACCCCATTAATAATGACGAAAATATTTATAGGCACGTGAACAGACGGGTCTTGGAAATATCGAGCGCCCGATTTTGGACCCTTTACACTTTTATGACGTTAGAGTCGCACGCAGTGCCCCAAATCTGGATGCTATAGGTCTTAGCATGGCAACATTTGCTTTGTAGAGTAGCACTTTGTTGCTCAGCTTGCTTGTTGACTCCAGTCTTCAATTTAACTTCCTGAGTTTTCCACGGCATGCTGCTGCTATTTTGGTTGTGTGCTGCCTCCTGCCACATTCTCCAAGAAATATTCTCTTAAACATTTTAGAGAATGTTGGCAGCAAGCTTATTTTTCGGTAAGACGCAAAAAGGTTCTCCGGTTTGCCTGGTTTTGGTATTATCGATATCACAGCGCATTTCCATTGTGTGGGAAAGTATGCACATATGCGAAATATCAAGACCTCATAAAACCGGTACAGAAGCAATTCCTTTTGTTTGCTCTACGGGGATTAAACTAGGATCTACATCGTCGCTGTTTGGAGGGGGGCGGCTTTAACCTCAGGGTGCACTCGATATTAAAAACACGTAGAACTTTTTCGGATTTGCGCGACGTGCGTCTTTGGTGTTTATTGAAAGGAGTCGTAGTTGGTACTAATTAATGTCCACACTTCTGGCATCGGTTGTCACTGCGGCACGATCCTTGGGAATGGTGGTGGGCCAGGCAATTGACGCAGTATTTTTTTCGATGACTGCCTGGAGCCGTTTCTCAGCGCTAAGCCTAAGGAAACGGTGGCACTTCCGATGAGGATGGTTCCCTTGGCAGACTCGGCATGGGTAGAATAAAATACCTCGGGAACGTCTGCTTTTTATGTTGTCATATGGAACCCAATAATTGGAGGAATTGGGTTCAGTTGTCACTCGCGTGGAGAACGAGGAAATCCTTTGGATAGGTGACAAACTTTGCGTTGTGGCATCAAGAGGAATCGGAACACTGGAGGAAGAGTTGCTTGGATGCAACAAAGTGTGATGCCGACCGTAGCAAGTGGAACAGCTGTGGGCGCTTGTGCAATTACGGAGTGGATGACCGCTTGCAAAGCAAGCGATACGATTTTCTATCGTCATCTGGAGGAAGCGTGGACAAATCACATCTGCTGAACACAAATCACATCTTCTGGACATGGGAACAATCCGCGTACTAAAGGATTTTTATACTCGCGGTGCCACGATGGGTTTTTTGTCTTTGGACAGACTAAGGCGTAACGTAGGAGGCTGAATAGAATCTATATTCTCTAGAGTTCTATGGCGCTCAGTAAGAAAGGAATCAAGGATTAACCACGTAGGAATTTCGGTCTTATTTGGAATGGATTGCTCCCATAATGAGAGCGTCAGTTTTGGAAGCTTCGTGAAGCACAAATAGACCAGGAGACAATCCCAATTCTCAGTAGACAAACCGGATATATTTAGAGCTGTAAGGCAACTTTGGATAGTAGTTTGCAGCTCCTTAAGAGCTGCCGAAGATTCATTTACGACGGACTGCATGTTGAGGAACTTTTTCAGATGGCTGTTCACCAACGACCGCTTGTTTTCGAAACGCTCAGTTAAGTTTCTTAAGGCTGAGCGGAAACCATCGTTGGTGAGTGGCGAATTGGAAACTATGGAGTTAGCTTCACCACTTGTCTTGGCATTTAGAAAGAATAGCTTTTCAACAGGTGTCAAAGCAGGATTGTCTATATAAACTGCTGTGAAAAGATCTCGGAAAGTCGGCCAGCGAAGATAATCTCCAGAGAAAACTTCCGTATCGCACGGAGGAAGCCGACAGCCAGACGGAACGGAATATTCGGGCGGAATAGATTGGACCGGAGCTGCTTTAGCAGAGATCGTTTCGATCTGTTCCATTAGTTGGGCGGAGCACCTTACATAAATAAAATATGAATAGTCGTATTTTGCCTGAAGAGTAGGCAAGGTGTCCGCCGGGCCCTCAAAACCAACTGAAATAAGCTCTGAACAAGCTTCGTACTTTTTCTCGACCTTATCTCATAGCGCTCGGACTTGGTAAAGATGAACCTTACACGTATACTGAGATGGACGTGGTTCTGCTGGATTGAAGAATTTGGACTCGAGGCGGTCACAGGACAAAATAAATGTATTTAAAATGGAAGAAGTCATTATGAATATATTTTATGTAAATTGACTTTATTAATTTAAAATTATTTAAATTAAATTTCGAATTATTTATGTGTCGAAGTTGAATTTGGAATTTAGGAACCAACTGGAATTGTAATATAGACGCGCAGAATTTTTATTAGTTAATTTTACTGCTTATTTGCGGAAGGTTCGACATTAACGCTATAATCTTCACTGAGCAGGATACGGTCACACTAATGCGGATATGGATGCGCACATAAATTTCTAACTGAATTAGATAGTTTGAATTTGTTGGACTTAAATAAAAAATAATTTAAAAATTATTTTATGTGCCTGGACTTATTCAGTTGACCGCTGCTGTATTTTCTGCGGTACTGTTTTCAAAGATAAGGCGTGCGTGTGCGTCAGTTCGTGCATTAGCCGTATGCCAATGCAGAATAGCGGAGATGACGGAGGAGGAAAAAAATTGCCAAAATCGGAGCGTCGGCTTGCAGACGATTATGTGTGTATGTAACTGCAATGTGTATATGTTTATTTGCTCAGGCTAGAGCAATGGAGAAAAAATAAATATACAAATTAAGTCGGCGGTTTGTCCCGTGGGTTGTGGGAATATATTTATTTATATGAGCTGTGGACTGTATTTGTAAAATATTTTAGATTTATGTTTTGTGTTTGTATATTATGTTGTAAATATATGTATTAAGAAAAAACAAAAAAAAAAACAAATTTTGAAGTAAATTGATTATTGCAATTATTGTGATTGTAGATCAGTGGAGTGGACTGTATGTATGTATGAAAGGGTAAATAAATGCAAGCGGAAATTTTCGAAATAGGAATATTCACTGTGGCTTTGGTATTTATTTATACACACTTGGATTTAGGAACTTTATTTATTTATGCAATTTTGTAGGCTTGGAGGAAATATGTAAATATATATTTTTAAGCCAAATGTACATAAATGTTGACAGCGATTGTAGAATTGTGGAGTGGACTGTATCGGATATGTGGATGTGGATACGGGTAAATAAATGCAAGCGGTGGAACACAGTAAACGAAGAGGAATTCCGAAGTAAAAGTTTCACTGTGGCTTTTGCATTTATTTAAACACACACTTTTGATTTTGGAATCGGAAATTATTATTATTCTGCCGTGGTGTCGGATCAATCGGACTTGGATTTTAGACAATAATCATACAGAGAAGTTTAACGAATTAAGTTTCGCAAACCTAACGGTATGACCGGCAGCAATAATATAATTAGATCTTATCTTGTGCGGTGTTAAAGCCACCGGATCTGCTGGAACAGGAATATCCGGCTTTGATGGATCAATGTTTGGAGGAGGGCGGCTTTAACCTCAGGGTGCACTCGATATTAAAAACACGTAGAACTTTTTCGAGGTTTTGCGCGACGTGCGTCTTTGGTGTTTATTGAAAGGAGTCGTAGTTGGTACTAATTACAAATAATCTTAAGCCTAGCTTGTGAGAGCTGATTTGAAGCTCTTTTAAAGTTCGGAGAGAGAGGGAGAGAAATCGTACGGGACATTTCGAGGCCTGCAGAGGGTTTACACTGCCTCTTGAAAACAAGCGCCTTTTTGGCACCTTCCTTCATAAAACGACAGACTGCATCTTTTAGGCCTGTCCTCTCTTAAGGACCGTCGGACCAGCCACGATGTGATGTTCATACACAAATTTATTAATTTACATGTTTATTCGATCTATCTGTTAAATATGCTGCGGCTCTCAGTCCCTGCAAGGCCTTCAAGACACGTTTGGCCTATTGCTCTTGAGACTTGCAAAACAAATTTCGAGATTCAATATCCTTTTCGCGTTTTATGTTCGCTGTATAATGAATTTAATGTTTTTGTTACATGTTGAAATGTCCTTTGATTTTAATTCTAATAATGTCTTAATGTCTCTACCCCTACCTGAAATGAGTCGGAGTACATCGAAATAACCGTTGTTCGTCTTTTGCTCAGGTTATAAAAAAGCATGTAATGGAACTGAATGGTTTATTGAACCTTGCCCACAGGTTCAGGATTCGGCAGCAATTTGGATAATTCGCACAAAGAACTTAGAACCAACTTGAGGGATGTGATCAGAATTAAGTTCCAAGCTTCCTGAGATGGAGATGAGCCCAGATCGAATCCCCCATATATATGGCAAAATCGATTGCTTCTTCTACGATATAAGCCGGAACGGGAGGGAGGGCCATAGGAAAAAATTTGAAAATTTGTAGAAAAAATTATAACTTAACCGTTTTTTATCATATCTTTATTTAGATATGTGTATTTTGAAATATTCAAAAATTTCAGTTTTAATTTTATGAAAATCGGACGACTATATCATATAAATAGCTTGTATGGAAACGATGGGAACATTTAGAAAAAATATCAAAACAGTGAATGAAAAACTGAAATTGTATAACTGTTTAAATAATATGGATTAAAAAGTTAACATTACTTTCATGTTTTTTCACATAAATATTTTATTAATATTATATTAGATTTGGTTCAATTTTTAAGTTTTACGACTTGTTTTTTTTTAATAATAATTTGAAATAAAAATAAAAAGATAATTTATAAAAAAACAAGAAAGGAAGCTAACTTCGGCACGCCGAAGTTTGTATACCCTTGCAGATTCCAATTGTATAAATTATAATCTATCCCAATATAATATAATATGAACTATTATCATATACATACAATTTCTACAGTTTTACATTTTTTTACATTTTTACATGTAAAGAATAATGTAATTTTTCTCCACGTTTACCGATCGTTTGTATGGCAGCTATATGATATAGTCGTCCGATTCTTATGAAATTTACAACAAAATTCTAAAAAAATATAAAATACTAGTATCTCAAAGTAGAAAAAATTATGTTGAAAACTGACAAAGCTATAATTTTTTTTCTGAAAATTTCACGACCGTTCCTATGGCAGCTATATGATATAGTAGTCCGATTTTTATAAAATTAAATCTAAAAATCTGAAACATTATAGAAAGCTTATAACCGAGAGTCGATCAAGATATGTTAAAAAACAGTGAAGTTATAATTTTTTTTCAACAAATTTACGGATCGGTTGTATGGCAGCTATATGATATAGTTGACCGATCCGGCTCGTTCCGACTTATGTACGAGTGAGAGTATATAGAAGACTATCTGCAAAGTTTCATTCAGATATCTTCAAAACTGAGGGACTAGTTTGCGTAGAAACGGACAGACGGACAGACAGACAGACGGACAGACGGACATGGCTAGATCGACTCGGCTGTTGATGCTGATCAAGAATATATGTACTTTATAGGGTCGGAGATGACTCCTTCACTGCGTTGCAAACTTCTGACTGAAATTATAATACCCTGCAAGGGTATAAAAAGTACTAATAAAACTGCCTTAGCGAGGGACCGATCCCTCATTGCTGACATTAGACAGAGCATGTTAAAATGCACAAACGAATACGCTTTTGAGATTCAAAGTTGTTTGTCTCTCACTTTATTAAAATCAAATATGAAAATAATATGTGTACACATATGTCATGCTAGAGGTGTGACCGCTGCCCACACACAGAGAGAATTGTTTCCCTCCGTGCCCGCCGGTGGTAGCAGTCACGCCTTCCACCGACGTTTGGGCTGACATCCCAGCCCCGGGCTGAAAAAGTGTACTGTGTCGAAACCCTCCAAATTTCCTACTTTAATGTCGCTGTACTCCATTTGCAGGGTTATGTCAAGGACTTCTTCCCAACCTTGAAATTCTTCCGTACTTGGGAAGATAAAGGTGGGAGTATCCCCTATATTACATATAGTGACGTCACGACATATAATACTATCGAAAAAAACTCCCCACTTTCGTTTGTTTCTTTGCTTTCCCACAGAGTGTGCCTGGTGGTGGGCCATGTAACCGGAGGCTATCAGCATAGCTGTCCCATATGCTGCTTAAAATCTTGACACTGCAAGATCTGAGTGGCTATAGTTGGGGTATAGAAGAGCGTTAATATTATTCTTAATAATTATACCTGTCATTATTAACATAACAAACGTTATGTCACTTAGCTTTTTGTATGGTTTCGCTCGATTTGACCTCTTCCTCTTTTGTTCCAACCTCAGGCGTGATTAGATGTGAAGCAGAAAAAAATGTAAGTTAAACATAAAACTAAACTTGTATAATAGTCTTTTTACACTATCGTGCGTTACCTATCGTTATTAAGGTAAACGCAGAATGTGTGTTTTTACAGGATGAAGTTGCATTATTAAGTTTCTTTGACAGCTAGTTGTCAGTATATAATTGAAAGCAAGCAAGATTTTCCTATTTATGTATTTGGAGAAGCGAATTAGAATTGCCTTGTGCTCCTTGGAATTCTCTGCAGAATACCGCACCGTAGCGAGTCTGCCGGTTTGGTAGCAATATTGTGTCAGACTTTATTGAAGTTTTGCCGTGGAATTTTAAAAAATCTTGGCGAAAAGTATAAATGTGATTTCCTCACCAAAAAGAAGGTCACGGTTACCGCTAAGGAAGAAAAACATTGCCTTTATAGCTGTAAATACATACTTAATAAATACTTGTTAATTCTGTATTGACTTTAAAATTAATTTTTTTTTAAACTTTAACGATTTTCAACAAATACATTTAGGAAATCCTGGAAAGAGGCAATCACTCGACAGATAGAGTTCCTCCAAAATCCTTCCACATTGTCAGTCCATAGTTAGAAGTCCAGAGAAGTGCCTCAAGGCAGCTTTGCTTCATCTGTCATTTGCTTAGGTTTTTTTTAGGTTTGGTGGTGGAACTTGTTTGATAGTCCGAAATCGATAAAAAAAAAACTATTTGTTATCGAATCAAAAGTAACTTGGACGAAACTTGGATGCAACTTTTTCCAACCACCCCCTTGTTAAGACCACTCTAAGCTATCCGATATATCGATTATGCCGATATGCCGATATATCGATTAGCAACGTATGCGATATTGAACAGGGATGCCACCCTGTTTCGAACAGAGGAGAATATCCGAACTCCACCTAGGTTCTTGACCCGGAATGGTTTGGAGCTGAAACAACGCGGTAGATAGCAAAAGAAAGAGGGAGGTAGGAAAGGCAAAACCGCAAAGTGGTGCTGGCACATTAACGCTGGCTGAACGGCAAAGGAAAGTGCGGTTTAGATATCGGAAATTTTAAATATTTCGCTGGTGCCCGTTAAAAGGAGACAGAAAAGATAAAATAAAATAAATAAACGAAAATCTGAAAACAGGATAAAGATCCGAGAATTGGCGACCGACCCAGGAGCAACAAAAACCAGCGAGGACGGGAAGCCGTATCGTTATAACCCAGAGATGAGTGGTCGTGGTCCGGAGGTGAAGCCCGAACCCAATGGCTCTCATTTCGACCAGACGCAGTCCTCGCAGGACGGGATTGGCCAGGTCATAAGACTGGCCTGGCCCAGTTTTTTTTTCCGATTTTGCTTGATTCAGGAACTTAAAGGTTCTATGTTCGCCCTAACCCCGACGGCGACGAGATCCAAATTTTATTTGGAGGCTTTGTTTTTTTTTTCTATAGGCTAATTTTTTTGGTGTGCCAAAAAAAAACTTAGTCGTCGTGGAAGACCGACACGCCTCCCGAGTGGCGACAACGGGAACCAGAAGGTTTCACAAAGATGTTTTTTCAGTTTTAGGGTCAGTTTTAACGTGTGGTTATTTTTTTGTCGAGTCTTTTTAAAAAAACATTAAATTTATTTATTAAATTTTTATATATATATATATATATAAATAAAATATTAAATAAAATTCGTTGCGAATAAATAAATAAATTTAATGTTTGTTTAAAAAGACTATATATACATATATATATATATATATATTTTTTTTTTATTTATTCCGTATTCGATATTTCGTAACACATATATATATATATATATATATATCTTTATTTATTTATTTAGCCATATTTACTTATTTATTTATTTATTTATGTTGCTTTATATGATTGCATTATTTATTTATTTATTTTTTATCTGTCTGCGCAAAAACAAATGTTTTTGTTGTATTTTTTTCCCGCAAGCCCTCCTTGAGAGCTCCTACGGGTAGGTCGGAATGTAATTCAAGGAAGGAATTGAATGGTTTTACAAGTTGTTGGTTTTGAGAGAAAAGTAAATTAAACGCACAAAAAATCTGCTAACAAACTATAAAAACACAAACCATAATGTTAACATATATATAAGCTAAAAATCGAAATCATGAGTCTCCATAAATTTGGGAGAAAGAAATTGAACCGGGGAGATGAGTGGGTGAATTCGTATGTGTGTATTTGTTTTGGGGCAGCTGTGAATGAAAATAACTTGCGAACATACTGTCCAGTCCATCAGAAGGAGTATTTGTTTCAATTGGTTTTGTGAGTTTGAAGGTAAACCGCGCTAGTTAGAGGGTTGTCAAACGTCGACTATCGATGTTTATTGTTACAACAAATATAATTTATTCAAAATTTTTAGATATATTTAACATAAAACATTTTCATAGAAAATATCGTCGATGTATAGATGAGACATCGGTAAAACATCGATGGATTTTGGAAAACATCGATCTGTCCATTTTCTGCACCTCTAGACTTTAATAATCGATAATAAATTCAGTCAGCTTGATGTTGATGCTACTTACCTCTTTTGCAGGCCATATCGCATCTTACTGCTAACCATCCGTTCTTAGTAAGAATGGCCCTTAAGACGTTGCTGGCGAGTACGAAATCAGAGCCGATCGTTCGGACCACCGTTAAGGAGTTTATGTTCGGTTACCCTTCAGCACTTGCCACATTAGGCAATACCTTTCTTCCAAACTGGATATCTTTTGAAAAGGTGGGTCTTATTGACCGTATGTACGATTTTAGTACGGATTACGAGACGTTCTACACGGGAGTGCCAAATCCGTCGTTGTCGGGGCTTTATGCGACCTATCGCGGAAAAAAAACTCTTCCGCAATGGAAGGGCAATCATTGCAATAACATTGAGTACGCCTCGGATGGCACAAAGTTTAAAAGCTTCATTCAACCTAACGAGACTGTAAAATTCTTCAGAAAGAGCATGTGTAGACCAATCAACTTGGTGAGTGTAAGACGGTCCGCAGAAATTACTGTGTTTCTAACACTCATTTATTTGTACAGTACCGGGTTGGAGAAGAGAAAACTTATGGCAGCCTTAAAGGTTTCGACTACGTCTTTGAGGATAATGCTTTTGATAATGGTGTTAGCAATGAGGCTAACAAATGCTTCTGTCGGAAAGGTAAGTCTAATTTGGTTGTCATAATATTTTTCCTTGTCTATCGATATACCATAACTAGCTGAAATTTTAACAGAATAAAAATTAATTTAAGTATCGTCGAAAGTTAATACAATATTTCCTGTATAAATAAACCTTTGATTTCTGATAATTTACGTTTTCAGACATAGAACTGCACGTGACGAAATTCGTTGTTTACGGAAAAAGAAAAAACTTGGAAATTTTATAAGACATATTCCTACTTCGTTTTAGCACTAACCATACAACATATAGACTTCCCATTTCATACAACGAAAATGGACACAAAAATTTCTTAGCGACAGGACCCAGGGCTGTTAGCGACGGGCCCCAAAGCTTCGTGTGCTCGGATTCGGGCAGTTAGCGGCGGGCCCCGTAGCTTCGTGTGCGCTCGGATTTTTCGCTCTCTCATTCTTATGCTCGCACACTGATTGCGAGAGTTCAGTCGCAGAGTGCCGCATCTTGAGAAGGCTACGTCTGCGCTTGAATTCTTTATATGTATGCGTGTTCATGCATTCACGTACACGGGTGCATGTGTGCGATCATTTCATTTCGGCCCAGCAAGAATATTTGTTCTTTTGCTACTTTTCATACTAGGTACCCTACAATATGGGCATATTCACTATTGGGTTAATGATAAAAATAAGAATGTTATGTTATAATATATTTTTTATTGTTTCAGCATACATTTCATATTTCTTTACAAATTCAAATCAGTGGCAGCAGTGAAATGTTTTGCATATATGTATGTATTCGAATGAATAATAAATAATAATGAATAATAAAATCCATCTACTGAGATAGGACAGGGCATATTGCAGTCGAATCTTCCCCAGTCAGTTCTGCCCGCTCCCCTAAAAAGCAATCGCCGGTAGGGTATGCAGGCACCATCCTCTTGCAGAACAACAATATCAGCTGATTTGATTTCTCAACCACATAAAAGCAGTCGTTGTGACACCGACTGCCATATGCCCTGTTCCTATCTCAGTACATTTATTTTTATTCATTAGAATAATAATAAAACATTTCACTGCGGCCACTGAATTGAATTTGTAAATAAATATGAAATGTATGCTGAAACAATAAAAAATATATTATAACATAACATTCTTATTTTTATCATTAACCCAATAGTGAATATGCCCATATTGTAGGGTACCTAGTATGAAAAGTAGCAAAAGAACAAATATTCTTGCTGGGCCGAAATGAAATGATCGCACACATGCACCCGTGTACGTGAATGCATGAACACGCATACATATACAGAAGAATTCAAGCGCAGACGTAGCCTTCTCAAGATGCGGCACTCTGCGACTGAACTCTCGCAATCAGTGTGCGAGCATAAGAATGAGAGAGCGAAAAATCCGAGCGCACACGAAGCTACGGGGCCCGCCGCTAACAGCCCGAATCCGAGCACACGAAGCCTCGGGGCCCGTCGCTAACAGCCCTAGGGCCTGTCGCTAAGAAATTTTTGTGTCCATTTTCGTTGTATGAAATGGGAAGTCTTTATGTTGTATGGTTAGTGGTTTTAGTTAGGGCTTACCCGGGTAAATGTAAAATTTTTAAAAAATTTTAATCGATAACACAAAATATTAAAGATATAGTCCTCGTCAACCTTTAAACTCATTTTCGCACAATTTTGTCAAAAATGTCGGTGTCAAAAAGTTCTGAGAAACTGGTCGTTTTGAAATTTTGTACACACATTCTAAACACTGTTTTCCTCACCCAAACGGTTCCTTTCCCCTTTTTATTTTTTTGCCCAATTTTTGGTGCAAATAAGACACGTTTCCCAAAAATACAACAAAAATATCGGGAACCTTTGAGGGTGAAAACACATTTCTAGAAATGGATTCTGTTTGGTTTTTTATTTTCGTGAATTTTTTGACACCGAAAAGCCTAACAGTGGGTTTAAAAAATAGCTGATTTTTCAAAAATTCGTATATTACATTTATTCGAATAAACTTTACTGCGACAATCTGCCTTTACAGAGAAGCGAGAAAAAATTCCAAAAATGACCAAATTTTTTTACCAAAAGATCCGCGTAACCCCTTAAAGCACCTTTAAAAAGGTAATTCAAATTGAAAGATGTCCGATTTAGCTTAGCTAACTAACTAACACCAGTAGGTTAACAGGTAGGTCGTAGATAGCGTTTTTTTGCTTTTGTTTTCAAATTACAGCGGAATCTTGAAAGGCCTATTAAGTTATTGCTAGTTAGCTAGAAACATTTTAATCAATTGCAAGCTTAAAACATACTCTCGTGTCTAACAAGAGAATATGACTTATACGATAATCTGCTACACTTTAAAAAGGACTTTAGTTGCCGGAATAGTTAAATAATTTTGGATTTATTAAATTCCTATAAGAGATAAAGAGGATTAATTCGTTTGGCACATTTCTAACTCTTATCTTTTTTAGGCGTTTGTCAGCCGGTTGGACTTATTGATGTCACTGATTGCTACTACGGTTTCCCAATTTCCTTAAGCTTTCCGCACTTCATGAATGGCGATGTGGGACTGCAACAGAACGTCACTGGCATGAATCCTGATCCTGCCGAACACTCATCGGTATTTGTTATACAACCGGTAGGTGCATCTTATGCTGGCCGCACATTATTAGCTAAAGCAACTTTCAATGAAGAACAAATTTTTTTTAGTATGCGAATATTTAGAGTATATTTATATTTGGTTTAGAGTATTTGGCTGTAATTTAATTTATTAAAAGTAACAAATCCCACTAATTGAATTTGATGATAAAACTGGTTTCGGGGTAATATTTATTTATTTAAGAGAAAATGTTTATAAACAATTTAAAGTAAACTTCGTTAAAAAAAACTAAGTGCACTCGGCTGGAAAATATATGGATCCGAGTAAAACGATTATAAGTAACGGGTTATAAAACTTTACAAATGGATTAATGGATGGTTTACTATTTTTATACCCTTGCAGTGTATTATAATTTCAGTCAGAAGTTTGCAACGCAGGGAAGGAGTCATCTACGACCCTATAAGGTATTTATATTCTTGATCAGCATCAGTAGCCGAGTCGATCTAGTCATGTCCGTCTGTCCGTTTCTACGCAAACTAGTCTCTCAGTTTTGAAGCTATCTGAATGAAACTTTGTAGATAGTCTTCTATACGTCGAAATATAGGGAAAATTAGCTTTAAAATTAATTTATTTTTTTCCATATATATTTTATTAGGCGGGTCCGAGTTGCCATTCTTCCAGCCGGTGAATGAGGGTGTGGATGCCTCTTTTGTCGAAGACCTTTGCAAAGTCGAGTGAGATAATAGAACTGTATTTTTTTAAGGATCTGATTGCAAGGTGGTCTAGATATAGTAAACTATTTTGAACAGACTTGCTCCTTTTGAAGCCGAGTTTGTTGTCATGTATGACTTTGTTTGTTAAAACAAACCACCTTTTCGCTATGACTTTGTTAGGGATTTTGGCTGTGCATAGCTAAGGAATGGTAAAACGACGCTGAGCTTATAAGATTGGGGGATAGGGGAATCTTATATGTTTTTAAAATGCTAAAGGTTTCTAAATTTCAAGGAGATTTTGTGTTCTTGATTGTAAGATCGCGATCTAGTCTGGTATAGTTAGGTGGGCACTTTTGATTAGGGTAAAAGCTACATCTTTTTTTGTGTTGCTGCTGGGTTGTGTAAGTGAGAACTGTGATGTGCTCTCCAAAGATATCCCAATTTGCATTTTTGATTTTGAATATTGGGGGGAAAGGGCTTGGTAATATGAGGATTAGTATAGGAATGTGGTTACTTTGTGAAGATTTTCTAGGCCTTTTCAAAAGATTTCTGTTGGCTGTCGTAAGTGAAAGGTTAATAGGAGTTAGTGTATTTTGTAGTGTGTAGGGGATTTGTCATTAAGTAGTGGAAAATCTCTACTGTCAATGAATTTAGCAGTTTTTTGGCCCCTGACATTGGCTCAAGGGGAGCCCCAATAAGGGTTCCAGCATTTTAAGTCACCCAAAACAATAGTAGTGGGGGTAGAGAGGGTTTAAACATTTTCTAGGTTGTTTAGTTTTAAGTGTCTGGATGATGAGATGTGGATATGAGATCTACATTTTTTTTTATTATTGAGATACCAACGTCTTTAAAGTTCGTGTTAAAAAATTTTTGAGAGAAGGAGATTAAGTTATGTAAGAGGGCTGCTCTTTCGAACGCAACACTGCAGTATAGAGGTCGGCGTAAGATGTGGGTGGCGGTCTGGAGACGGATTGTTCGTGGTTAATGTGTACGGGTCCTTTGAGTTGTTAAGGGCTTGTTGTTTTGCTGTATTTTTAAGGGATTGAGTTCTTGGCGGTAGGAGTAAAAGTGTGGCGTTTTTTCGGTGGTGAGGGCTTTCAGAATTGTATTGCAACATTTGTTGAGGTGGCCGTATTTGAAAAAGTTCTTGCATCTAATGGATCGTGGATATAAACCCTGACTGCAGTTCGTTGATAGCTGATCATTAAGTAGTCTGAAAGTTTTGTGCATATTGATGGCAACTATTTAAAGACCATGGTCTTTAAGAAAGCCACATTCTCATTTAAGTTGGAACCATCTGAAAATTTTAAGCAAATCCGAGGTGTATTCTTAAATCTACATCAAATTCTGGCCATACTTTAAAAGGAAGAAGAAGATTTGGAACTTAAATACTGTTCTTTTAAAAAGAATTTAAAAAAAGTTGGTGACCACCATACCCTGGAAACGGCTTAACCGAAATGTCTCTTCGTAACTAACATTCATTCGTCGCTTTTTATTTTGGGAAAAACTTTGTGCTTTTTTTGAAATTAAAATGCAAAGTTATTGCAAGAAATCAATTTATATCATTAAAACCGCCAATTTAAGACTTCAAAACTTTTTATTTTTTGCTTTTGGCATTATACAATACTTTAACAAAATTGGTTTGGTTTTTAATGATGTTGCCCTTCACATAAAATAAATTACTTTCATATTCATACAGTTTTAAATTTTTTTTTACAGTACATTACATATAAAAAAAATATATAATTTTCGTCCTCATTTACCGATCGTTTTTATGGTCGCTATATGATATAATCTTTCGATTTTTATGAAATTTAAAACAAAATTCAAAATAATAAGTATTTCGCTTGTATCTCAAAGTGGAAAAAAATATTTTTAAAACTGAAAAAGCTTTTTTTTTTTTCTAAAAATTTCCCGACTGTTCCTATGACAGCTATATGATATAGTAGTCCGACTTTTTATACCCTTGCAGGGTATTAATATTTCAGTCAGAAGTTTGCAACGCAGTGAAGGAGTCATCTCCGACCCTATAAAGTATATATATTCTTGATCAGCATCAACAGCCGAGTCGATCTAGCCATGTCCGTCTGTCCGTCCGTTTCTACGCAAACTAGTCCCTCAGTTTTGAAGCTATCTGAATGAAACTTTGCAGGTAGTCTTCTATATACTCTCACTCGTGCATATGTCGGAACGGGCCAGATCGGACGACTATATCATATAGCTGCCATACAAACGATCCGTAAATTTGTAGAAAAAAAATTATAACTTCACTGTTTTTTAACATATCTTGATCAACTCTCGGTTATAAGCTTTATGCATTGATCTAGATTTTTAGATTTAATTTTATAAAAATTGGACTACTATATCATATAGCTGCCATAGAAACGGTAGGGAAATTTTTAGAAAAAAATTAATAGATTTGTCAGTTTCCAACATAATTTCTTCTACTTTTAGATACTAGTATTTCATTTTTTTTTTAGAATTTTGTTGTAAATTTCATAAGAATCGGACGACTATATCATATAGCTGCCATACAAACGATCAGTAAATGTGGAGAAAAAATATTTTACTTTACATGTAAAAATGTAAAAAAATGTAACAAAAATGTAAAACTGTAAAAATTGTATGAATATAAAAGTAGTTCGTATTATATTATATTGGGATAGATTATAATTCACACAATTGGAATTTGCAAGGGTATACCAACTTCGGCGTGCCGAAGTTAGCTTCCTTTCTTGTTAAAATTAAGTCAGAAATTTTGAAATAATATACAAAGCTCATAAACTTTTTTCAACATGTTTACGGATCGTTTGCATGGCAGCTATATGATATAGTTGACCGATCCGGAGTAGCTTTCGTATAATCGGACAGACGGACATGGCTAGATCGACGTGCCTGTTGATGCTGATCAAGAATATATATGCTTTATAGGGTCGGAAATGTTTCCTTCACTGTGTTGCGAACTTCTGACAGAAATTATTATACCCTGCAAGGGTATAACAAAAAAAGAATCCAATTAATATAAAATGCATTACTTTCTTATTCATA
Source organism: Drosophila punjabiensis (assembly GCA_008042585.1). Lineage (NCBI taxonomy): Eukaryota > Metazoa > Arthropoda > Insecta > Diptera > Drosophilidae > Drosophila > Drosophila punjabiensis. The sequence goes on from VNJR01007328.1 coordinate 46,217, forward strand.
TTATTTGTACAGTTTACGTTTCTTTTACATTTTTACCTTTTTTGTTATACATTTTCCTCCACATATACCGACCGTTCGTATTATAGCTCTTAAACTCTCAACATAAAACAAAAAAGTAATATTTTTGTCCAAAAATTTTCCGACTGTTTCTGACAGCTAGGGTGCCCGAAATAAGTATGTGGGACACTACATTTTTTTGTTTAAAAAGAAAACGGTAAGGTATTTTTTAAAAAACAAAATTTCGGTGTATTTTTTATTAAATATGTAGCAATATCCAAGTGATTGATCAAAAAAAAAACTTCACACATCCTTACAAAAAATAAAACAAAATGTTTTCAAACGAAATAAGTAAGTAGGACAAATTCTTAAAATCAAGGATAACGCAAAAAAAGGAACAAATTCACTATGGAAAAGTTGAAGACTATTTTAAATAGAGCATCCTTTGTTGTTTAACACCTTCAGAACTCGTCCTGGCATGGAATTTATAAGGTTTTCTAGTATTTTTGAGTCGATTTTTGCCCATTCTTGATTGATAGCTTCTTTTAATTCTTTAAGAGTTCCAAATTGTCTTCCATTGGCATAAAATGATCCTCTCCAAATTGAACAAGGACTGTATCTAATAGCTCTACATAGGTTTGAGCGTTCATTTTGTGGGTTATAAAACATATAGGTGACTTTCCCGCATACCCAAAGGCAGCCCATACCATAAGAGATCCTCCGTGAAAATTTCTGGAGACGTGGACTTTCTTGGGAGTCCTTGTATCGCGATAATAATACCGATAGCCATCAGGGCCATCTAAATTAAATTTTTTCTCATCGCTAAATATTATTTTTTTCCACTCTTCGTCCCAAAATTTGTATTTGTTGGCAAACTGCAATCTGGCTACTTTATGCCTCGGCAGTAGTTCAGGTTTAAGCAGTTTTTTTTCGTATGAAACATTTTCAGAGTTTCGCAAAATTTGTTGAACTCGTCGAGTGGTGACTGGT